>UELV01144205.1:0-27016 GCA_900490015.1 Megastigmus stigmatizans | reverse complement strand
ACACACACACACACACTCACACACACACACACACACACACACACTCACAAATATACACACACACGTACACATCACCATTGAGCGGGGGACAATTATGCAGCAATCGTCCGGCTTTTCGTGCACGATGATAAATGATATTCATTGTCCTTTGGCCCATATAGTATTACCGCTGTTTGCCGAAATCTGCATTTCTCTGGTCATTGCATGCCTTGTAAATTTCGCCGAACACACTCTATATATACTCTCTCTCTCTCTCTCTCTCTCTCTCTCTCTCTCTCTCTGTCTGTGTGTATTTAATGTGCGGATGCATTTGAAATGGGCCACTGAGCTTCCATACATTTTTGCACGCGTACGACTTTCTTTTGCATTACGTAGAGATGAATTGATTGAGTTGCGTTACCAGTCATTGAATGTATTATATATGTGTAACAAACTCATCATTGTTAGGAAAGCGATTGGTATATATATACACGAAAATCAATACAGAAAATTTTCTTTCTTTATTTTTCAGTTTCATATGAGTTTTTGTTTCGCATAAAGCACAGACTTTTCATAATTATATTGTTGGCCATGAAAACGTTCAATAAGTGAGTTTAAATACAATTTTATTCGTACGATTTTGTGAATTCATGCATTGACAAATTTAACTGGCTTGAGTTTCATTGCATTGTAATATTTATTACTAACATATTCATGTCATTTAGCTTTCTCCACCTTTCAACTTAATCAAATGTATAATGTTGTAAATACGTATGTGTTTAATTTGTGAATAATGTGAATTGTATTACCTTGAAAACAATTATATTTGGATTCTGTGGCACGTAATGCATTAATGCTTTTTTGCAGCTAAATTAAACTCGACTCATAAAATAATTTTAACGGACGAAGTATTCCGCTCATGGATCCATTATAAATATGATCTCTTATTTTTAAAATTACTAACCCTATTTTCGCCGCGTTCGTCAATATGACAAATGCAAGATAATTTTTCAATAAATGGAATAAAACCAGGTTGCAGACATTCCGAATCAGACGCCTACGTCACACAGCAGCAATATTTTTAGGATTTTAATGTGTTGCAGACCGAAGTAACAATAATTCGAACTCTCGGACACATGTACAGAAGTCAGAAAATAGAATTTTCCACTGTAATATAAAATCGATACCTCTCGCGAGGAGGTAAAAAAAGATCACATAAGAAGAATCCAATTCATATTCTATTTACGGCAAAAATGCTTTGAGACGCGATTCGAAAGATTGACAATGAGTCGTCTCTGTTCCCGATTTATTTATATACTGCGCACAAGAGCAGAGTGTATACGATGATACGTTATTTCTCGAAGAGATATCTTCTCCGTGATACGACTTAATGTAGCCTGAAAATCCCTCTGCCACCGGTCCACCGACAGATCGATACGCTTATTACATATAAATAAAACTACACACACACAGACCGCGGCCCAAAGCATGCGCGCATCTAAAATTCCAATTTCGACCACTGCTATAAAATTCATAACGCATGACATCCCTTAATTTCTGGCTGTATTCCGCATGCGTGTGTCTGTGTCCGTGTGATTGTGTACCTGTTAGACAGTCAGCGACGAAATACAAAAATAACTGGGCTAGTTTTGCTGATCCGAATGAATGAGACTGCGACAGTGGCTATTGTTTTAATTTTGTAAAAGCACGGATGGTCGAGTGCATTGAAATTTTAATGTTTAAAATGAAACAATATTCAAACGCGACATGATACTCTTAAAAATATTAGAAGAAATGAATGACATTCTCGCGTGGAGTATTATGAATATGGAACAAATTAAAAAGTTAAAAAAATTACCTAATTTTGGCTCGAAATTCTGAGATAATAAACCGAGTCCCTAACGCGTACGTAGCAACCGAAACTCTAACTATTACAACTGGTCGGATGAATTATTTTTTAAATTATACGAGAAAAGAGATTCAGAAAGTGTCGATAGGTCTTGAAACGCGTCAATAAACACTTTCAAAACTACAAATGAAGACACATCGATATAGAGTCACATCCACGATACACTTCGCATCCCAATTTCAGGAACCGTTCTCCCAACGAATACAGCAACTAATCCAGAAACAATTATTACAAAATCCAACAAGCTAAAACGTCGGAGACCGTGCACAATCATCGAAACCAAGTCAACACGTGTCTCGGGCAACAACACTCACACATACAGTTACCGAATTCGTATCATAACCTCCATAATTCATCTCGGTATAAATCCCGCGCGACTTACAGCCAATCACAGTCTCATAAATTCAGCCAAGCCCATATATATATATATATATATATACCGCCTTTTTGCGCGTAACGTTGATCCCTCCGTCGTAAGCCCGTATATCGTACACACATCCTGACTACGTATGGTTTGGGGGTGGTTGGCTATATGTGCACGCACACACACAGGCGAGAGCGGCCGTCTGGTGAGATCGAGCGCGAGCGCAGTGAGCTTGATGGCGGCTCACTATCGTAACGACTTCGTGGGTGTGGGTGTAGCGGAGTCGGCATCGCCTGGAGCCGGCATAACGGGCAACGGGCCACTGTCCTCGGCCATGGAGACGCCCAAGCGGAGTCCCAGGATCCTAATAACCCGGGCCTACAGCGAGGAGAGCCAGGATGGTAACAGTCCACTGCTCAGGCGACACTTTGCCGTACCCGTCTCCGTGCCGCCTTGCGAAAGTAAATATCTCATATATACTTCATATATATATGCAATTCGACTATTTGCATGCGTGCACCTATGTGTGTGTGTGTGTGTGTGTGGAGCTGGTGGCATTTACGATCGGTTGGTTTACGAGAGCTATAGCCGAATCACTTTGGAAATGTATTTCAATGGAGATGGAGAGAGAGAGGATATGTGTGTTATATGTATAGATCGGTTTTGCCGCGAAACGATATCTAAAATACGGGACGTTCTCTTCTTGATACAGATATTGCTGTGTGTGTGGATGATGGGTAAGGGGAGAGAGAGAGAGAAAGTTGCCCAAGGGGTGGAGGGATATATGTATATATGGGAAAGGATCCGGAGCATAAACTTAATATTCGCGTTCTGTTTTGCAATTTTGAGGGATTCCGATATGTGCCTTAGGAAATGCTGCGTGAGCTTTATATACATCGTGCACGTTGAATGTACCGCAATTTCTCGCGAGATGGGATTCCAATTTCAGAATCGAAATTTTTGTCAATCGCATAGAGGTCCTTTGATATGGGGTATCATGTAAGGTGCTCGCTTTGCGAAGTTGAACATGTACACTCGGTACGAGTAATATTTAGTCCGTTACCTAAGCGGCAAAAGTTTTAGTGTAAAGTGACGTGCAATTTTTGTGTGTCCTCCCGACAAATCGATAGAAATAAGTAATCAGAATCTAGAATACGTAATGGCAAAGGTTGATAAGATCATCCGAACGACAAATCAATCATTATTCTGAATTAATCGAACCGCTTTTTCCTAAGATAATAATTATTTATTCTATATTAATTATTGAATCGATTGCAATCTACGATATCTGCATTAATCAATCTTAATAAGCATAGGACACGATTATATTGTTTATAACGTAAAAATTAATATTTTTTTTTTTTTATAATCGATACAGAATACTTTTAAATTAATCTGCTGTCATCTACTAAAGCACTGAACAGCTTGAAAAATGTGATTTGTGTTACCACGAAGAGTATCTTCGATTTTATACGTCACAGAGGAGATATGAAATTTAAAAGCCCTTGACAAGTATTAGAGTGATCCCATATTGCTGTTTCAAATATTCTGTTTCAATGATTCATATTGAAAGATTGAATCGTCGATACGAAAATCAGAACATTCAAATTTAATATATTATATAGAATTTCCGTCTTATACGTATAAAGTAAGTTTAGGCCAGCATATTTCGTTAAGTATAAATTATATAACGCATTAAAATTTACCGTACTTATACAAATACATATTTGACTATATTTTTCTTATTATCTTAGACAATATACACTAAGATATTTAACAAATTGAAATCCAAATTGCCAACTAAAATCCAATATATAAAAAAAAAACACTAGTACAAAAGTTCGAAATTACATATGGGCAAGTGTCAAATACTTTAACGGGAATGTATATCGACGATTAATGATATGTACAGGAGCTGTAGGCTTTGAGAAACTTTAATTAGGAGTAATATTTGTTTGTCTTTGGAATGATTCTGGACAGTTTTATCAAGGCCAACTTTCTTATTTCAAAGCTCTAAATCAACCTGCTTATAAAATAGGAAGCAAAAGTTTGAAAGTTGAACTTGAAATAGCTTGCAAAGATCGTTTAAGGTGTCAAATACATATTAACTCAAATAAAGGTTAGGAAACTTCACACCTTTTGTAAATACGTCCTTAAAGTACTTTTAAGTGGATTAATATATTTATTGAATCCTAATTCATTTATGAGGACAAAAACTATCGCAACCATGATTTTTAAGTTGAGTGTACCTATTTCTACACAAATATAAATATCTACACAGAAAAAAATGTGTCGGTTGGCAAAGATTATGATACCTTTTAAATTGAGGCCTTTAAATTAATATTTTTTATGTTACAACGGAAATTCTTTACATAGATCAAAGATATAATCTCAAACTAACATAATTCTTCACATTTTGTTTATCACGCTACAGTTTTTGCAACGATTATAATAATAAAAGATCGTATGCTTAACACTTAATCAACAATTTGTTGGTTATATTTACCAAAAAGAGGAAACGGACGATTTTTTTTTCTCAAAAGAAAGTTCCTAGTAAATCATAAAATTGTAACTGTACCTAAACTGAAATCTTAAATCGCGAGATTCCTAGTGACAATTCCCCACAAAATTTATCGCTCTTCACTAAACATCCAAACAAAGTTCTACGTAGAAAGCCCTGCCCGCATAAACTCCTCCCGTCAGCACATTCATCAAACATCCAAACAAATAACCCAAGGCGTATCGTTGTTCTCGCTCCAGAGCGCAGATGGCGTCATCGGAGTACCGAGAGCGACAGCAGCACCGGGAGCAGCGACGCCAGCGTCTGGACTACGGGCGTCCAGGCGGCCAAACCGCCCAGATCCAACAATCTCAAGGGAAACTCGGGCACGGAGATGTGGCCGTGCGGCCGTCGATTCACCCGGGTCAAGACACTCGAGGAGGGTGCGGCTGTGTTTTCCGCGGTGACCGTCAGCAGTCTATGCAGTCGGCCGAGCAACAATAGCGAGAGCAGCGATACCACTACCGACACCACCAACACCACCGCCACTACCACCACATCCACTCTAGTCACTAAACCAATCTCCGATGTGAGTATAGTATTCTATATACACTCTTGCCTTTCTATATATAGGCCGAGGATCGGGTCTGAGATTTGAAATCCTGTGTTAGAGAATTGTATTGAGTTACAAATGTGTGGTTGCGCGATATCATTTAGTGGGTTAATGTTATTTAACGAATGCTGGAAGTGCTGGAAAAGTTGGGAAGAGATTTTCTGTTATTGCATATTGGATTCCACGTGGCCGTATTTTAAACGACAACTGTGTTATATGTTTCGATATTATTAATTTCTCCATACCAAATAATTAAAATGTCTTTCTACAAAAGACATGATTATTTTAGTCAACTTGTACAAAAAAATGTCAATGCTATATGAGACATAAAAGTCCATAATTTAAACGAAAACAATATACTATTATTCAAGAGAGATGACTGAAATTCTAAATCTTCTTAAAGTGCCACTGATAGAAATACAGCTGACATTTATAGTAACATCTTTTATACCTTGCAATAGTGCGCTTTTAATGTCCACGAGTCAATAGTGTAAGATAGTTGAAATATCACTCGATCAACTTTCAACGACTTCTGTATAGTCAAGGTCGTTGTTGGCCGAGCTTGATCATGCGTGAATTTTACTCGAATACACTTTCTCGTGGAAAATGCAGTTTTGGCGAATGGGAGCTACTGCTAAACGTGTCAATATTATTGTTGTGCTCTCTACGGAAAAATAATTGTATTAAATTCGAATTGCACAAGCAAGAAATTATATTGAACAAGCCGAATGGATTATACATGTAGCGAAAACGTTTGTAAAAAATGTAACACAGAATATCCTTGTTTTCGCCGACTATGGAAAAAAAACAGGGACGTTCAATTTTCAGTAAATTTAAATATAAATGAAGAAAATTTTAAATCGATTGAGCAATTTATTAGAATATATAATATTATTTGTCTTCAATTAATCTTCTTAAAAAATAAATACATTTTTCATAGCATATCAATAATATATACTTATAATCTATATTATACAATTTATTTAGTAATAAAATAATTGATATTGAATATTTTTATGCTTTTAAATAGAAACACTAATATCAAAATGGACATATCAAGGATGAATAAAAAAAAAAAGATTAATTTACATGTATATTTTTACATTTGCTTTAGTCTTATATAGTGTTTAGTATGAATATCCCCATAATAAAAATCTCAGACTGTATAATCATTTTTTTACAATTTTCCATTGTATTCTTTTAATCCAAGAAATTTCATTCCATAAACAACGTCTACAAATCTATATTAATGTTAATCATGGTATCGCAAATCCCTGTCTTCACCAATCATCATACAACGATACCCAATTACAGAACAATCAAATACATAACTTATCAACGTTCCAAGTACCGTTTGCTCCCCCCTTAAAACTGCATATACAAACACCTCAGCCGCTCTACTCTCAAGTACACGCTCTTTGAGTATCAAGTGCCTATACACAGCATCGGCAAGTGCCTCACGAATATACACACACGCACATAGGTTTAAAATCCGGTACGGCGGCCACCTGTTGCAGGAGCTCGAGCAGCCTCGAGGCGGTAGCGAGCGCAACACCGAGGACGCGAGCAAGGACGAGCCAACGAGCGACCTCGAGGGTTACGACGTGGACGACGAGGAGGTCGGCATACGGGAACGCGGCACACCGGACGGCGAGGAGGAACGCCAGCGCACGGTGACGCACAGCGGCAGTTCCAGTAGCTGGAGCTGCGCCGAGGACACGGTACACTCGGCCCTCGACAATAATTCACGCGGTTCCACCGATGATGGACTTGTTATGCATCCGATTGGCGAGATGACTGGTAAGGATGTTGCCCCGGTTGTTTAGCGAGGACTTTTTTCGGTCGAGTCGATTTGTTGAACGAGGTGATTTGGAATTTTTGGTGATGTATTATTGATAATAGATGTGTGTTGTAAATCTAGTTGAGAGGAAAGTGATGAGTCGAGTGCGAAAGTTGCGTGCGTTGAATGTATGCACTTTCCTTGTGCATGTTTCACACCGGTAAAGTAGGGGAAACCGCGTATTTGGCGAAGTTTATTATCGATATTACACGGAAGAAACTCCCAAGCAGAATTCACTTAAAAGTTAAGCAATATTTACTTAGTTAAGCAGAATACACTTATCTTAAGCAATAACTCCAGCAGATTTTACCGAACCATTTAATAATAAATATTGTTTAACTTAGACTATGGTAAAATCTACCTGGCCAACTTGAGCAGATTTTACTTCGGATTTTTTTTTCTATACTAAACATAAATTTAATATCTATGATATTTCGATCGCGATTTTAGTTCGATTGAAATAGCAGCGCATTAAATGCCTCAATACAAAGAAAGTGTCGAAAACCCTAAAGTCCGTGAATACGCACTGCTTGACTTACAGAAGCCGGCGAGGACTCGATCCCTCAAGAAAATTCACGGCCGTCGCGGCGATCGCGCCGGAAATCGAGAATTGTCCGCGAGGCCGAAATCACCACAGCCACGGATCGGGAGCAAGCAGCCAGTCAGTTGCGACCTTTGCTCACATCGTCCTCCTAGCCAACGCTACTGCTACGGGACGGCGACAGGGATGAGGAAGGCGAGGCGAGTCGTCCTGTCTGGATTTAGGATGAGAGACCGGTGAAAAGTACAAGGCGGAATAATGAGCGGAGAGAGGAGATTCTCTTTACGGTTCTCCGCTTTCCTATATTCCACTCCTCTCCCTCTTTTCTTTTGCTCCCCCGGTACACTCGTTATATTTCTTCCTTCTCTCGTTCGGCCTCTTTTCTCCCGGTGGAGTCGCGAATAATCTCGGAGTATACGTGTAATCTGTGTGTTTTTGAAGCTGAAAGATGACTCGGAGGCGAATCGAGTGTCCGACAAAGGCGAGTTCAGAGAAAGTCAATAAGTTGCAGTCGAATATCCTCCGTGTATTATATATCTTTTGGCAATATTTCGTGGTCTTTGACGTTGCGAGCCCCGTGAACCGCGTCGATTTAATTGGGATAAACTTTGTGCGAGCCGCGCTTGCTCAGTTTTTTTCGCCAGACTTATGTTTCATTGTACACGAAATTATATAAATTATACCGAAGGGTTTTTTTTCCTTACGCTTTTGAATAACTAGAATTCACATTGACTTTTGTCCTGTTTGTCGACATGGGAACGGCTGCAAACTGGCTGTAGACTCACTAAGCAACTCGAATAGATGTGCTAATTTACTTTATAGAACAATTACAAAAATTAAACTGTTTCGCGGTACGGAAAAGAAAAAAAAACGAGACAAAAAGGCCAACGACGTATTTTTTCACACACCCACATAGCCAAGGACACATCTTGTGGCGAATGGAAACTCTCCGATAATATAATAATAATTGGTGAAATAATCTAGTAATGGATAAAGTGGCGCGACTCGCGCGGCCGAGTTTTGAATACGCGTGCCAGTATAATAGGAAGCGCGCTCTCGCACAAATTATACACTGTGTTTACGCTATGGGTTTAAAGGTGGGGCGTGGAGCGGAGCACACGACGTGCGCGAAAGCTTCTCTCGGCGCTCAGAAATTCGAGTCTCATCGAAATCCTAAACCCAATTACCTGACTCTCTCGTGCACTGCAGGCGCAACTTTCAGCTGACTGTTGCATTGGTATATATAACTGAAAGCTTGCCGCCGACGCCGTAGTCGTGTTTACACGCGCGGCAACAGCAGCTACGCGAGAGGAGACTATAACTAATACCCGCGCGTATATATATATGCATCGTCGCGTACAACACACGCAAATTATTATTAACCGTTGTATATTATAATGTATATTATTTTTTAAGTGCGCGATACTGGAAACTGATTGTGATCTTGTTGACACGTTTTTTGTTCTTCTTTCTTTGTACACACTTTGTGCTTCGTTATGTTTTCTCCTTTCGTTTTTATATGAATATTATTATATAGATTTTATTGCGTCGTTGCTTTAATCGTTCGTTTTTTTGTACATTCAAATCGCGCGTATAAGCGAGAGTATACGGAGCTTTTTATTTTTAATTCCGTAAAGTTTGTATTGACTATCGTATGGAACTACATGGATACAAATGTACATGGAACCTATTATATATATATATATATATATATGCACACGAAATTACCCCTCATGGAATAGAAGTTATAGTTTATTACTAATGGCGCGAGAGAGTGAGAGAACGAGTCGATGTTACAGAGATGACGTGTATTTTGAGAAGGTCGTACCTCGAAAAAAAAGATATTTTTATAAAAGACACAAAGAAAAAAAGGGAACGATAATAATGTACTCTGTTCAAATTGACTGGAACGAAGTTTTCAGTTTCAATCAGACTTTGAATTGTTATTGTTTGTTGAGCAAAAAAAAAATAATACTATGACCTACATCTATTGGTGACAATTAAAACGCATCGCGAACAATAATTAAAGTGAAGGATATAAGTAAGTATTTTCGTAAAAAGAGTACCAAAGAGAACCAAATGAATATATAACGAAATGAAACAAATTGACAAAAGCTACCAAATTTTTCTAATAAGCGATAGGAAGATATATGTTGTGTCTCTATACATTAGTATGAATCTAGTTGATTGCGGATTAGCGAGATATATATATATATACAAAAAAGAAAAACACGTGCAGCATTATTTATTATTAATTTCTCAGGATAACCGAAAAGCAACAACGTTCCTCAATAATATATTTATATGCGCGACAAAGTGCGCAAACGTCATAATAAGCATATATAAACAGTTATATGTACACAAAAAAGAGAGAATAAAGTGAAAAGAACAAAAAAAAAAATAAAAAATAAAAGAAGAGTAAGAATATTGTGACACATTCCTATATTATAATATATTTTGAGACGCGCGTTCCTCCAGCAAACCGAAGACGAACGCCGTCATATTGACATATCCTGAAATTATATTTTTGTACTTCCATTCGGCTACGGCCCAAGTCCGAGCGCCGACAGTCGTGGTCCTCTTAATTAAGGTAAAATAATAATGAACACACACACACACACACACACGGCATAATGTACACGTTATATAACCACAGAAGTTGTCATGTACTCGTCCTGTTGCATTTCTGTATAATCTATAAGTCTTATACTTACTCGCGTCCACTACGGATAAAAAATCATGTAAAATTTACTTGGGTCAATATCGGGTATAGAACGAGTAGTTTCGTCCTTTTCTTAAATTTCACGGATATCGAAGGTATTGACTAATGATGTACTTCTAAATATTGTCCAAATATAAAACTTAGAAATGATTTATTATAATACGACGGTAGATTCGACGTTATTGATAGAGAAGAAGGTATTTTTCAAGATGTGAAAAAAAGCTTGTGATTGCACGCAATATAATTCAGCATACTCATATATACATATGATAAAAAATGTGTGCGAATACGAAGTTTATTAATTATTGATTGTATGAAAGAAACATTTTTGATAAATATGGTTTATATCGATTGCTTTTAAACAGCGATATCGATAAAAAAATATTCTTCCTTTAGAATTTTCTACAATAGACAGAAGACTAATTTCCGATTTCATTCAATTAAACCTTTCGTTTACTGAACTATACAACTGAAAAATGTATAACAATAGTTCATTTGCTGCATTCTCTGCGAAATCTAAATACAAGTCTCTTAACGTCCCCTGGCACTTTCTTTAATTCAGCGAACAGACCGCGAAAAAGGACCGTCTAGATTTTACCTGGCATTTTTTCCGTAGCCTCCGTCAACATTGCACGTCCGCTGCACTGGCAGCCGGGATAATATAGCCGAGTTCATTGTATAGATCGATTAGTCGTGACGATAAAAAAGAAAAGCGAGCGCGCGCGCGTTACTATATATATATATATATATATATATGTGTGTGTGTGTGTCGTGTCGTTTGTTGTAAAATAAATCCCGCTTATCCCCTCCTGGTCCCCTTCCCCAAGGCATGGCTGTTCTCGAGACATTTATTGATCGTTGTCGCGAACGATAATGCGAGATCTCTTCGTACATGTACGCGCATAATGCGAGCGCCAGTGTTATATGTGTGGGTGTGTATATGTGTGTGTGTGTGTGTGTGTGTGTGTGTGTGTGTGAGACTGTAACGCGAGGGAAATGTATATTTACGAAACGAGAAACAATCGGATGAATCGACGATTGGACATGAGAATCTCCTTTTACGAGCTTCTTTCACATGAAAGAGTATATGTCGTTTATTTCAGTTCTTAAGTTCTTGATCCAATGAAATTCTATTAAGAAAAAGGATAAATATACACAATTGTTTACTTGATTAATAAATTGACGCATACTCTAAATTTGGATAAATTTGAAATTGTATCACCTTTATGGATGACAATAATGAATATGCTATACATTCAAATTGGTTATCACTATTTTTTAGACAAATTTCACTAAGCAAAAGTGCATTATACATTCAAAACCCGAATTTATACATATTCTTAGCAGCAAATAAGGACTGATTTCATGTTTCTCCAAAGTTAGAGAGGATACATATTTGGCCATTCGGACATAATAATTTGTGAATTTTACTACTTTTCTTACTAGTTTATAAACGTATAGAAAATAAACAATTATAAAAATCGTCAACCCCATATTAATTTTTTTACACGTGATTTTTAACAATACTCGCTCAAATTATACCGCAAAAAATAAATTTCATTGATCAGCATTCACGCACAGGAAATCCCAGAAAATCCATATACGTACACGATGAATTTTGAATAACTAGATCAAAGAAAGAG
This sequence comes from Megastigmus stigmatizans, assembly GCA_900490015.1. NCBI lineage: Eukaryota > Metazoa > Arthropoda > Insecta > Hymenoptera > Megastigmidae > Megastigmus > Megastigmus stigmatizans. Next base: position 14,905 of record UELV01144205.1, on the reverse strand, counting down.
ATGAAGACAGAGCGCACATATATAGACGCATCGACACGGCAACGCTTTTTCCGACCCTAAAAACCTAAACGACTGTCCCAACTGTGATTGATATATACGCACAACAGCAGCAAGAGTAGCGCAGGATATTATGGGAAGTAATAAAAATGGGGTTAAGGTGCGCCTCGTGAGACCTCGTTGAATGTCACACAATAGGGAAGAGTACATATAGAGACAGCGCCGACGACAAATAGAAATTTATCGCGCGAAGCAAATTCACTTCTTGTGCACTGCTGCTGCTGCTGCTGCTGCCCGTGCGTACCGATCAGTTTAGATGCTGCACACTGCTCGATGCGCTCGGAACATGTACACGGGATAACGGGGTGACAGTCAAGTTTCCGACCATTTACACAAACACACACACACACACACACACTAGTTGATAAAACTCGACAACGATCGGTAAACGCAAGAGATTGGCAAACAGAACTAAAAGGGTTGCGCATGCTTCTTTAAACGCCTGTACAGGTATAGTAGAGCTTTTAGAAATGCCGGTTGAGGTTTAATTTCTATGGTGCAGCGAGAGTAAGGGAAAAAGAGGCAAACAGCCCTTTGTCGGCGAAAAGCACACGCCCTTTTGGAAGCGATAAAATTTTCACTCGCCAATATTCTCTCGTCGATGGCACGCGACAGGAATTTAATCTGGCGCGCTCGAAAAATTCTTTAAATACCTAGTTCGCCATGTCCGCGTGCGCGTCAGGGGGGGGGGACGTTGAACGAGAAAAAAAACGAAGAAGAAAAAGAGTTCTTTTATATGTGCATGGATGTTAGAATGCGAGAATTGAATATAAAGCGAAAAAAAAAAAGAAAGACTATATGGTGTTCCTATATCTAATAATGAAATCGTTATTGCTGTAGAACTCGCATTGTACATTTGCGTCATTGAGACACGAGTCGTGTGCGTTCGATTTGGCCATATGCGATATAATTGCTGAATATGTGATTATTATATTGGTACGGTTTTTTGTATTTTTATTAACCCTTCGACGTCCATTTTGTTAACATAGGTAGGTGTATAAACTCATCTTACGATATAATACAATCGAGTATATTATATGGAATCAAACAATATTTTTGTACGTTCTGAAAACACAATGATCGGTAATTTTGAAAAAAAGAACAGTTCTTGTATACTTGGGACTGATCTATTTAAATTTTTTTTCTGTTTTATGTTTCACCATCGGATAATTTTTTTGGATTAAACCATAAATCTATATTTTCTACATATTAATTTCGATAAAAAAGCTACGACAAAAATTGGACTTGGAAGAATTAAATATTTGTATATTTTCGCAAGTGTATTTATCGTGATGCTATTTATATTTACAAATATTGTATTCTTAGAGCAATATTTGAAGAACTCAAAACTTTTCATTCTAGTACATTGAGCAATTTCCAGAGAATATTTATTATTTTACATTAAAAAAAATTATTTGTAGTACTTTTGATTCTTGAAATACAAAGATAAAACATGGAAGTAAAAAGAAAAATTTTGAGTTTTTCGTGCACTGAATTTTTAAGAATATATAACGGAATGTAGAAAGGGGATCTTGTAAATTATATAAAAATCATTGTAATGTATTAGCTTTAAATTCTAATCCTGTAATATAATTTTCTAGAACAAAATATGCGAAAGAGTCATTACTGTGTTCAATTTACATGTGACTATTATATTATTATTGTTTATTCGCTATAAAATTGCTTTAAAATTGTTGAGTTCGATGCAAATCTTGTATCGTTTGGAAATAAATGGTTTCAAATGAAATCATCCGTTTACAATGCGCTATTGTAAAAATCACAGTCAAATATGGTACAATAACTATAGGGCAAAAAATTCTATATGTATATACATATATATTTTAGCTTGACAATGTGTGTGCCTGAGCTAAATTATTCGAAATATATAAGCCAAATGTTAAACGGGAGATAAAAAAAAACCTCATATATATTCTATACAATCCCGTAAAGATCTGCATAAATGACAATCTTATACATCTTTTACACTGAGATATTTTTTAGACGGGACTTTGTCACTTTGTTTGCACTGTATTACCAACATTTCATTTAGATCTTCGATTTTTCAATTGTATATGGTACTGTATGATTCTAGTCACGTTCGACAGTGCGAAATAGAAAAAAATATATCTACGTATCGAGAGGGGCACGTGTACCTAGCAATTTTATGGAAAATCACTTCCATAAGATAATCGTTGCTCTTTTTACTCGTGGATACCAATATATAAATATATATACATGTACCGCAGCGACATTGCCATAAGTGACTTCTCCGCAGAAAAGATGTACCATACTTGTCAGTACACCCAAGTGAGAATCTCTATAGGCGAAGTAGGTAATTAGAAAACGCAACCAAAAAAGCTACACACACACACACACACACACACACACACAAAAACCTATGATGTGATAGAGTCATTAGATTAGCCGTTAGATCGGTTGCAGAATCGACGAGAAGTCCAATGATGTATCATAATAAATTCGCAACACGTGTATATTGAGAGAGCAAAAAAAAACACGGCTGTTTCCTCGAGGTTTATTTTTTTTTTGTATGTTAGCTTCTCCTTCGACGTTGATTATACATATTTGTATCCCCCGGCGTAAAGAGATAAAGAGGATGTTGCTAAAAAAAAACTGTTTTTTTTTGCAGTCCCGCTCCGTTATACAATGTACATTGCCTATGTGGAGAAATAGTAATCGTCAATTAAGGGCTGGCCAATTAATTGTGTGTGTATAATCGGCGAATAGCTTCGCGGCGCGTGCCGACCTGTGACGATCTCGATGTTAAACAAATCCAAAACAAAAAAAAAACAGAAAATATAAAGAAAAAAAAAAGAAGAAAATAACATATAAGGTGGGAATTTCGAGAAAGTGTTAACGTTCAAAAGACAAGTGTCTGAGTGTAAAACAGTTCAGTATGTTATATATAATAAACACGTTGGAAATTCGATGTCTTTAAATTTTTTTTTATTCTATCCTGAATCATCATGTAGTTGTATACAGATTTAATCAGTGTTTAGGATAATTATATAAACAAGAACTTCTTTAGTTCCTTTTTATAGCGGTAATAATAGAGAGTGGAAGAGAAAACTTCTAATAAAACTATAATAAAGCTATAAATTATTATGATGCAGAATGATTAGCAATTTCAAGCGATATTTAAATCATGAATGCTCAAAATAGAAATAAAAAAGTAAACATTTTAAACTTACCGATTGTTTTCGATTTTATTGTCTGACAGTATACAGTCCGTGAAGTGGATGTCTTCAAAATATCTGAAAACATACATTAATGGTTTAATTAATTTTAGCTAATAAGTAGTAATCGATACATAATGTTTAAGAGTTTTCAAGGGAAGAATTTTCTTCTATATTTGTGATTATCAAAAAACTGTAGAGAACTTTTCTCGGGTTCACATCGCTTGTATTCCATGCGACGATTTCGTCACCTGTAATTATCTCACAAAAATATGTTTATAGTTGGATTAAATTTTGAATGACAATAGAAAGATTGACGTGTCAACACAGGTGTTACAAGGGCAGGAGTTCCGGTTCCATGACGCTCTATTATTTTCAACTACATTCCAGCCATGCTTTTGTTATCCGCGTACACCTTGTTTTTTTAGTTCGTTCACCTGACTGAGCGTAACAGTTGAAATTAGGCCTAATTCTTTTTTTTTCCTGCGTTTAATTTCTAATTGCATACACAAAGTCTGTCTTTGACATGGAATAACAATTTTAATTTTCTGAATTATTAATAAATGTCTGAATCAAACATAAATTTTAACTTTTCTTTTTTAATTTTTACAACACTATTGTCAGTATTTCTATAAATTCAAGACTATATCGATCTCTACAAGCCAAAAAATTTGTTTCTAACAGATTTTATAATAACACTGTATTCTCAGTCCCGAGAAGTCATATTGGTAAAACGATATATATAGCTTGTCTCGGAGAATTTAGACTGTGTTCAAATCTGAAAGAATGTCAAAAATGAGTCTAAATGAAAATTTATATTAGTCTAAACTTTTAGGATTGTAAGAAATGTTTTTAAAACTTAAGGAATAAGAGATTAAGTGTTTTTCGGCCTGGTACTGACTGGTGGGCTCATTAGAAAGACGCAAAGAGACCTTCTTCGACACAAAGTGGAAAGCCAATACGGATGTGTCTAAATGATAAATTTGTGGAGATAGAAAATCAATGCGCGAAAGAAGCACAGATTTATGTTGCAAATCAATTTTCCAATAGAATCATAAAAAGATTGCAAGGGTTGTAAACCTGTTATATTATATATATATATTAATTTTGCTTTACATGTTTTAGCATAGAACATGTACTAACATAAATTTTAATTGATTTATATGGATGAGTATAATAAAAACTCGTGCGCAAGTGAACAACAGATTTCTTTTACACATACAATAATAACGTAATCGATGATTTTGATTGTATTATCCTCGCGACTGTGTGCTTTTAATTATAATATTGTACCAAACAAAGTACCTTTCAAACGTATTCTTGCTCAACTTCGTCATAAATTACAAGTTGGTCAATCCTCCACACTTTACCGAGCCATTCAAAAATCACCCGCAAAAATCAATCTCTCGGCTGCACGCGTAAAAAGCAAAAGGCACAGCAAAAAAAAAACACCTCCTGCCTGCGTCATCGTAAAGATCGTGAAGCTATAATCCAGACATGGGAGCCGACCGACGTGCGCAGGTAGGGATCGGCTTCTTCTCTCTCTCTCTCTCTATTCCCGCAGTCCCTTTCACGACGTGCGCACGTGACTCTACCGGTTCTACACACTCTCTCGTATTTGGCATTTCACGGCCAACGGTCGTCTCGTACGCACACGATTATCCTCTACCTATTTCTCTATAGCGTAGCTCTAAAACTACTGTTGTGCTTATACGCATACAACGAGGATGAAGCAAACAGCGACGAGTTTCGGAAGGTGATATATGTATATATATATCGAGCTCTAGATGTGTGCATCATATACGAGCTCTTAAGTGGCCAATTGAGTTCTTCATTGGCTTTGATTTAGTTGGTGTTCCCCGTTTGGATGCGAGTGCGTCTGTTGTGTGTCTCGCGTTTATTGTATAGCAAGGAGGAGAGAAAGTGCCAGAGCACCGGGAGTCAACGATGCCGATGAGGAACGACGTCAAGTTTGAATTTCCGCGCGAGCGCAACAGGTAAGTCTGAATATTGTGAAGCTGCTCCATATGGGCGTGTGGGTTTTACCCTTTTTTCGCGTATACGCCGGTTAGACGTGACTTGGGTGTTTTGGAAACTGGTTTCTTGCCTATAGTGCGCGAGTGAGTCAGTGACGATGTCTTAGATTGGTTTGACTTTATGTGGACGGTACATCTAATAATTTATCGCTATATTGTTATGTGTTTTACAAGCCACGAACTCTATGTACAATTCATTGTTTGTTGTTTATCGATCCATGTATCGTTAACATCTTATCACGTGCAAGATTTGTATCCCGTAAATTTATTATTCCAAATCCGTAACATACAAAACGTAGTTTCGTAGAATCCGTAATTATTTGAGTGTTTGCAATTGTGCGTTATGAAACCATAAGAATAATTTTACATTGTCGAAAGTTATATAAAGTTATTCGTTATTTATGTTCGGTCGAAGACGTAAAATTGATTATATCCATGCACCGTGCGGTAATTGACGGTTCAGTGTTGCATGTTACGCTACGCAGCGCAACTTTCATTCTTACCTCTGCTGCGGATACCAAAGAAAACGATCGGCTACTTGTTCGTGATCCACATACTTACGTAATACGCTTACAATGACTATTTGCGCTCAAAGTATTCATCGATTAACCATCGCCACTGGTATTATCGTGACTTCGTTATGACTTTTATTTCTATTCTTGGCTTTTCTTCATTTATAGAGTTTCAATTTTTCCAATCTTAAAAAGCTTTTTTTAAATACAATAACGAAAGGAGAAACTTTTAAAGGGACTTATTCGTTTACGAATAGTCGCTTTAGAAAAGATAACATCGATATTGTTAAGCAATTTTTATTAGCTAATAGCTATCCACTAAACTTTATTAATAAATATATAAACAAAAGATTGTCTTTTATTGCAAACAAAGATACGCACACTAGTAAAAACAAAAAAATTCCTTTCAAAAACAGCATTGCTTTGCCATATATCAAAAACTTGACTCTGTCCATTAATTTAATTTTACGAAAATGTAGTATTGGTAGCATTAATAAAACGGTTAACAAATTTAATAATATAATTAGACTTTTAGAACCGTTGGAAACAAGCAATATTGTATACAAAATAAACTCTAGCGAATGTGACTGCATCTAAGTATATTGGTATGAGAAAACGAAAGTTAAGACAGTGCAGAGATAAACATATGCGCGATGTAAAAAATGTTTCCAATAGATCAGCGCTCGCTTTACATGCGTATCAAACAGAACATAAAATTGATTTTGACAATATCGAGATTATTGACAAGGAACGCAGCAAATCAAAAAGAGAGTTTTACGAAATGATGAATATTTTTTATCATAATAATACTCTAAATAGAATAGAAGATACTAACTTTCTTAAAAATATTTATAAAAATAGCTTAAATTTAATAAAAAAATACGCTTAATTTCCTTTATGTCATTTGTAAGTCTTAATATTTAAATTATTAGCATGATTCGTTTGCAGTCTCTCATGAGATTTTGACTGTTTTCATTTCGTTGACAGTTACGTTTCCCCTATTTTCTCCACTTTCATTTCCCCCTCTTATAATCTTCATCGTTTCGATAGAATCTTTTGTTTTCATATTCTAAATTTAATCAACGGACATCAATTAGTTTGTTAATTTTCACCTCTTTGATGACACCATCTCGGTATTATAAGTTATATAAAAAAATGTTTGGCTCGTTTTTAATTATTGACAATCTTGTGAAAAATGAGTGAAACTAGCGAAGGTCCAACGAGAGAGTGAGTGCATGTTTTCCGTTCTTTTAAGTACAGATTTAATTTCACGATTGATATTCATTATTTTCTCGTGTTTTTAACTTCGAGTTATTGCTTTTTACAGACACGTTTTGATTAGTTAAAAACTTCTTGAGTATTGACAGCATAGACGAATGTCTTGTGCATAATGTGAATTTTAGTTATAAATCTTACGGTATGTTATTCATATACAAAATCACGTGCTCATTTGTTACAGCGTTTTATAATTTTATCTTATATATTATAATTGTAATGTTTTTCAGCCTGAAGAGGAGGGTATATATGACACCCTCGAAATGTCGCACCTTAATTGAATAAAGTGTTAAATTTTAAAATTCGTTTAAGGTTTTTCTTTGCGTTCCATGAAGATCAATAGTTTCGTCATTACTTGTTTGTAATTACTAGTTGCTTTTAAAACATAAAAATCAATTAATGTAGCAAAAGCTTTAATTTAAAATTAATTAAAATTATAATATAAAGTTTTATATAACACGAAACAATTAAAAACTAATAGCCTATACTAATCATCTATAAAAGAATTCTTTATACCTGAAAACTTTTGTTAAAACGTATGTTAAAAGTGTTGAAAATAATTTATATTATATATTTTCATTGCGTTTTTTTTAATTTAAGCTTTATTTAGGCCTGTCATGCCTATTTAGCTATACATATAAAGAAAAACATAATACAAAAGAATTCATTATAAGTAATAATAAGTTTGCGAGTACAATAGTTTATACGTTTAGCTTGCATTCTTTCAGAAAAGTAATAATATAATTTTGCACGCCTCTACGTTGGGCCCACTGATGAACATTTCAATGCATAACGGGAGAAAAACAAAACCTGATATCAGTTTCTTAAGGTTTGTTAACATTGTAATTCTTTGAGCGTTGTACAACGGACATTGCTACATGACATGGTTAAGATCTTCCTGCTCATTACCGCATTTACATTTTGGGTCGTCAATTATGCTTTTCCGGTGTAATGAGGTGGCAAGATTATAATGATTCGCCCTACAACGATTTATACAGTGGTTATAAAAGCTCTATCAAGGTTTATTTTTATACACTTGTGCCATGCATACGCTTTATCAGTATAATAGCTTTCAAAGTATATTTTGCCTTTAGTATTGCCTTGCTCCTTTGAGTCCTTCAGCGTTCGTGAAAGAGTGTCTTTTTTATAGTAGAGAACATAGTCCGAGAATGGCTATACTTGATGGACATTTCAGTTTCTTTTGTAGATTGCTTAGATTTTTTATTGTTTTTCTTGATAGGTTGTTCAATTAAAGAAGAGGTGTCGCCGTGAGAAGAGGCACTGCTAGATAATGGTCTCTTGGGGCGTGAGGGTGGCAGCATTTCGCGTTCAGTTGTTCGTCTTGTATTTTTCATTTCGTGTACAGTTGTTTCTTTAGCATCTTTATTTTCTTGTTATGAACCAGATCGGGTGAAGTGCTATCCATAGGTTTTCCTGCATAATTATAGTCTCTCTGTTTTTCAATTGCTTCATCAGTTGTTTGCGAGGAAAAAGTAGCAATCGGGTCGACGACATTTTTACAAACTCTGGCGACATGTCCTTCCTCTTTGCATATAAAGCAGATTAGCTTTTCAGAAGAAAAATAGATCCAGTACGTCGTGTCGTTAAAACTAATATTGATAGACGGTGGAAGCTTCAAGATGTTTTCAGGGTTAATGTAAACTTGTCTTCGAAAACTGATGATATGAGCGTACTCGTCCCTGTGATACACGTGAGACGGCACGGATGTTCTCTGGGCCTATTTGTTGCCCTAGAGCAAGAGTGTATTCACGCACTGAAATATTTCCAACTGTGTCTATAATGATTGCTTGATCCTTTGAGGTGAGGGGAAATTCTTGCGCGTACGATACCTTAGCAGTTGCATTTTTAATTGATTGAGTCATTGTGGTTAGATTTTGGAAATTAAACAGGTAGGCGCCCCTGTAGTCAGAAGCACTTACACTGTTTTACATTACACTTAAGCTATACAGAGACGGGCAAAACCACCTTTTTACCGTGTTAGTCTACTCTTGAAACTGTAGTCGTAGGACTGTTACATATTACTTGAGCACTCGTAAACACAAACGAAGAGCAAAATGAAAAAACGTCCGTCCTCGGCGACGGTTCGACTCGGAATCTTTTCATTACGTTAATTATTAATGAGTTTAAATAATAATGGACATTGTGGATTGAAAATAGATCTAATCCAATTTCCAGAGTATCTAATCCAATTTCAAGATGAAACGCAATAAATACCCTTTCCTTATTATCGCTACACGCAGATGTACACGAATTAATAAGCACTTAAACAAAACTTTCTAGTGACAAGCATATTATAAATAATATAAATTAATAAATATGTAGATATAAAAACACGCGTGTATCAAGGTTCACTTCAACAAGGATTTCGCGCTAAGTCTCTAATTGCAATCGCGAGCATGTGTCAACAAAACAAGTACTTAACACAGAACGGAACATCAAATCGCTATACGGATCGCAGTTGAAAACAAAATCGCCAATCTTCCATTCGAGCGCTAGAGTACTTATTTGTTACTGCACTTCCTTTCCTCTTTAACGCCCATCGATACCGAAGTAGCATCTATACAGCCGTTGTAAACTTCGCTTGCGAAATCTCCAGTGCGGCGTGTATATTTCTATATAGCGCGCGATCCGTAAAACATCATGCCTTTGTCGCGAGTAAAGGCATTGGTGATGCTTTGGAGTATTTTGCGACACTACCTTGACGCGGTGTCCCTGCTTTTGGAAACGAGATATATTCCGCCTCTCGGTGTCATTCTCCTGCTATATCTGTACGTAAGGAATAAATTGAGGAGACGTCGGTCATCGTGATCCGTTGCAATGGTAATTTTTTGGCTCTTCTTCGATCAGCTACATGGGTATCGAACGGTGAATAAAAACTATGCAAATTCTTTGCTAATTAAAATGCGATATTTCATATGCGTTGATTTTTATTCCCGACCGTTTTTACATCGATATTTAAATTATCTGGTTTGCATCAAAGTTTAGGATCAAAATATTTTGTGTACGACGTAATAGACGTTTAAGAATATAAGTAAAAATATACAATTAATATAGATTAATCAAGCTACTTAATATTAGTACTTAAGTCGAAGCTTAGTTCGGTTAAATTATTAATCATGTATAAATTATACAGTGCACGCACGAAATGTTGTTCCTCATAATATTAAAATAATGCAGTTGAATCGCAATAAGATAGGTCTTATGTCGGTGTTGGTTAAAACTTATTTAAAAAAAGATTATTCCAAGAAATAACGAAGAATAAATATTTAATTTATCCGGACATTTACCATTAAAAAATCGCTTGTTAATCGATGTATTTTCAATATAAATATTTCATTAATTTTTTATGTCATGCGTTATGAAAATAAAATCGCGAAATAACACGAATATAATCTCTGTAATGAATATTTACATACGTATATGTATATCAAGTATCCTCTATCATGTCTTACAATTCCTGGTTAATATTTCGCCTCTATGGTTTTTTCAACTTTAACGTTTATCTACAGCTAATAATTATTGTTGTCAAAAAAAAAAAACAATCTACAGCATTTATTCCGGTATTATTCAACAATGAAAATCAACTATGAAACACCCATTTAGAACTTGCCGCACTGGAGTGCAACGAAAAGATTTTCAAATATTCTTTTACACTTCGATTATATTCATGTTTATTAACAATCTCGCGGACATACGGCAAACTCAGGCATATATAATGTTCCCCTGCAGTCGCGCACGGATGCACGTAACTTCAGTTCCCTGCTATCTCGCGGCGGCATCTATCCAATGCACAAAACCACACGATCGATACACGCTACTTATATACAACAACAGCCAACATTCATCGCTTATACCTCAATTAAATTCACTCGTTTAATCTTCACCATTTACTCCAACGGATTGCAATACCTTATATAAACCCTCGTCGCACATGCCAAAGCAAAACTCAAATGACAGGCTCTGTCTGCACGTATAATATACACGTCTCGAATCGACGGTACGTCATGCAGAAATCTGCAGTTCTCCGTGCGATAAGTTGCACGCGTACATGTGCTGCACTCGACCTACACACACACACACACACATATATATATATATATCCCTCTGGTCCCTCGCATTACCGACTTAAGGCAGTAACTCCCCAGTAGTAACAGCATGCAGCATGTAGCAGCAGCAGCAGCAGCGAGATAGAGAAAATCATTATAAGCGTCGTTGCGCCAGCGGCAGAGGAACGTCGCTCCCGGTATAACATCGCTGCACACAAACACACAGGTCGTGCAGACGACGACGGTGGAGAATTATACAAAAAGGAAAAAAGAAGCGCGAGCTCGCGATCGATCAGCTGGTGTCGGTCTCCTTCCCGCCTGTCGCATCGTGCAGGTTTCTCCTCCCCCTTTCTTAACGTTAACGCGATCACTGTGCGAAACGCGCTCGTGTCTGTGCTGTGTGTGTGTGTGTGTCTCGCACGAGTAAAAGTTATCCCAGGAACTGGTGGCAGAAACGTATAACATATAGATATAATGTCGACTGACTCGGTGAGCTCGGAGCGTCGGCTCCGGGTTAGGCCGCTGCTGCTGCTCCTGGTGTCGCGGCTCTCCCGCGAATGAAGTGATACACACACAGGATATTATCATAGAATTATTCGCGGTCAGCGATTAGTATTAGGTATATAGGAGTATATATAAGGAAGGATCTCGGTGAGGAGGAGGAGGAGAAGGAGGAGGATAGGCGACAGGATGGTCCTGCCATCCTCGGGTGGATTGGACTTTGAGGCGGGCTCAGGTAGGGAGGCAAGCTACTTCGCCCTACAGTCGAATCTGAGCTCGCCGAGCTCCGACGAATTAGCCGGCTCGCGGTTCTTCAGCGAGCCCTCCCTTGATCACGACAGGACCAGCCTCTGTCCTGGCCTCTTCTATTACTATTGGCACAAGTGAGTTGTGTTTTTATTCCTGCCTGCGTGGCTTGGAGTTTATTATACTACTGGATGCTTTCTTAGACGTTCGCTTTTATTACGTTTTGCGGGTATATCGATTGTGCAGGGAAATGTTTACTTTTGAGAGGTATGTCTGTTTCGCGTGTGCGGTAATTTTGATAGGTCGTATATGGAGTGAAACGCTGAAGTTTGCACCTTTACGCTGCGACGGGTTTCAATCGTAGCAGAATTAATTTTGGAATGATCCTTGATTAATGGTTGGGTATGCCAATCATCCGACGCAAACATTTTTAACGTGCTATTACATATGACATTAAACAGATTGTTAATTAATGCAAACTGTTTAAAAAGTTAATTCAATATGTAGCTTGTTCGATCCGTGATAAATTTTAATAAATTCAATTAGATAGTAATTAATTATTTTATTGGTGCTGTATATTTGTTAATAGTTTAATTAAGAGCGTGATATGCGATACACATAAAATCTTTTTCGAGTCTCACAAAAAAGCGCGCTAAAAGTGAGTTACCTTTCGTTGATAAACAAGGTATTTTAAGCTGCGGAACTTTGACAGTGCAGTAAAAAATTGTACTGTTTTATCGACACTATACGCAAAGGAAAACTTGTTTTATTGGGCTGTACCGTCTGACGTCAGTGCTTCTTATTTTGAGTAAGATTTTAATTTACATCTACTTAGCTATTTAATATAGATCCTAGATTTCTCACTTATCATTCCTTTAATGTCAGACTTGAAATAATTAATTATTGCAAACGATCGAACGATGCGTCTCGATATATATTTCGATAATTTATTGATTTCATATTCTCAATTACATCACGAGCAATGCTTATGCGATAAGGAAAATGCATTCTAAATACAATCTTAAATTACATTTGACAAAATTCAATACTCTATTATTGATGTAATAATAAGTACGGTACTTATAACCTTGTTCTGCGATAAAATTATTCGTAAATGCTACTTATGAGCTCTGTGTATACGTTTAAAATCTAATTCTTTTTTAAGAAAAATATTATTGTACGGCTTTATGTTCGAAAGTATCACTTACTTTGAACTCCCTGAAGCGGACGGTAAAATATATATAGCGAGTATCAGCTGCTCGAAGCACAACGACTACTTTGCGCTGAATATTAGCTGTGACTGGTGACAAGCAATCCGCACAACACAGAGTCAAGTTTTGAGACCTTACGTTGTACGATAAAAAAATCACTTATTTATCACTGCATTGAATTATCTTTGCAGTCGGCTCTCAACAATCTTTTTATCTGCATATCCAGTAAATATTTATAGCCACATTCGACTATTTTTGTGAATAACAAACAGTGACATTTCGAAAATTATGCTTTGTTTCTCCGACATTATACCGCGGTGTTAAAGAAATTAAAACTAACTTCAGTTACCTAAATTATAACCTAAAATTTAAACTTAACCTCAAGAATTCATATCTAAATCAAAATTCTCAGTGGAATTTTTATCCAATTAAGCAATTGGATTACTGATAATGTTAGCCGATGCATATACGACTTGTACATTAGAAAATTTAATCTTAATACCCTTTTGTACATCATATTTTATATTTTTTGGAGAGTCACAATAAAGCAATTTGGACTACCTAATCCCTTAAGATTAAGGTAATAATTAATATCTAGATATTATAACACAGTGCCTAACACAACAATATTTTATTATAACAAATCGTACAATTATTTGTTTCCCTACAAGTATTCCAATTTTGCAATACATTTAGCAGACAATTGCATTTTTATCCAATGATACATCCAATTGCTTATAAAATTTATCTTGAGAGCATAAATTTTAATTAATAATGAATACTCTAACCACAATAAAATTTAGTGATATTTTACGAAGATATTTCATGACTCGATAAATTTCAAATTACTTCCTAATCACCATTCCACAAAAACCACCAAACTTCTCCCCAATACAAAATTCCTTACATATCAGAGAAGAATCCATATCTTTTCATTATTACAATCAGTTCATAAATCCAAGAATTATCGATCGGCACCTAATGATTCCCATGCTTGAACAAAGCACTTGCCATTTTAATCATTAATATATATACATGCAAATTCCCATTGTTCAAATGCCGTAATAGATTGCGTCACAAATTCATGGATATTCACAATAAAAAGTCGTAAGCCAATATAGAAGAGCAAAAAGAATAAAGAGTAAAAAGTCAATTTGCACATATAGGCCATGCTTGACGAGGAAGCGGATGGTGATAGGAGCCTTCGTCTTTGCCGGTGTACTGCTGACGATAATATTAGCCAGCAGCTTGTACAGCGGTGGGAAAGGTTCACAGGAAGAGAAGCTAGTACCCCCGGATCCGGAACTACCGCAGCCACCCTCATGGAGCAAATTGAGGAGCTACAAGAGGGGCGCCGTCTGTGCCGACGGTGCTCCCTGTGCCAGCATTGGCAAGTACGTATATATCATTCCTCTCTATATACGTTTATTTCAGCAGCGTCAATACCGACAAATTTTTGTGTATATATAATCATTCGGCGTACGAAATCTGTTTCAGAACGATTCTTGATCGTAAGGGATCAGCCGTGGATGCAGCGCTCGCTGCTCTGATATGCAATGGGCTGATCAACATGCAGAGCATGGGCTTCGGCGGTGGATTTATCATGACAATTTATGACAGGGGAAACAATCGCACGGTTGTATTGAATTCCAGGGATTCGGCACCAGCTGCGGCTCACTCGGATATGTTCGCGGGGACAGCGAAATACGCCTCGCGAGTCGGTGAGTTATGCCGACTTTTCAACCTGCTCTCGTCGACGGCGATCAATTAAAATGGAATTGATTTATATATATATATATATATATA
>UELV01144204.1:0-10264 GCA_900490015.1 Megastigmus stigmatizans | reverse complement strand
GAACAATACCACTCTAGTATTAGAGTGTTTTATAGTAAGATTAAAATTCACTCTAAATTCACTCTAATGGTAGAGAGCGTATAGGTACGAACAATACACGTGTCAAATAATGGAAAAAATTGTCAATTTGCCAGCAGTAAGTATCTCATTATTAATATATTTATTAAATAGAAGCAGTTTTTCAATGTGAATATTATTATAGTAAAAAGAAAATCTGTATATATTCTTAGATTTGTAATGTAAAGATATTCTAACCTCGAAATTTTTCTTATTTCACTTTTAAATAGAGTACAATCAACTCTTGCATAGAGTGATTTTTTCTGCTGATACAAAAAGTCTAGTTTTAGAGTGAATAAATAATTCTAAATAGAGTTAATTACTTTCGCTGAAGCTAAGAGTGGATTTTCACTCTAAAGAGTGGTTTTCTACTCTAAGAGATTTAGCGTGTAGTATGGATTTGATTCCAGGATACCATATTGCCTGCATTTCTATTGTACATCTATGCGAAAATTATATATGAAGGGTCCACGGGAAAAAGGAGCTTTCTTCAAATTAAGAGAAAATGGCTATGCCTATATTCTAAATGTTTTGTGATAATAATGGAGTCTTATTCTTGCACCTTCTTTTAAACGTATTTTCAAATTTTTAAAAAGTTATAAAATGTGCATCAGTGTTTTTGCGACATGATATGCTAGCCTGTCGTATACACAACATTCAAATAATTATGGTATTTAATAATGAATTACTAATTCAAATTCGATAAAGGTGGGCTACCTATTTTTTTCGTTTGAACCCTTCATATTTTAAAAAGATAATTTTTACAAATCTTTCATATCAACTGGTTTGAGTCGTTTTACTCTATTTGTACAAAACCTATAACATTCTGGACTTCCTATTATGTAGACAAGAATAGCATATTTCAATTTAAAACTTCGCAAAAAGTAGGTATAGTTTTTCTTGTCATATAAAGGAATCTGAAACGTGCACTAATTGATACCGAAGTGTTTAAAATATGTTTGTCGTGCTTTTCAAAACAAACTGATTTTCGCAATATGATTATGAAAACCAATATAATAGTTTGCTGAAAGTACCCATAAATTAGAAAATTAAACTCAAGAACTATATAATTTTAAGTTTTTTGTTACTTTAATTGAATTTTCTCCATCTTCATTAAAATACATATAATAAGTATATCTACTAATGAACAAACAGAAACAGTTTGTATGTTTAATTCCAATGTGTGTATGTTAAGATATTTTTAATTATTCCCGTATTCTGTAACCTGCATAGAACATGCATGAAAAAAAAATATAACGAACAAATTGGGTATACAATCGCTTCTATAATATTTTAGTTTGGAAACCGATCAGTACATTACGCCGTCTATAAATTTAAAAACTCCAAATTGAGGTTTCTCTCGTTTAAAAAAAATGGTACCAAAGGAAGTAAAACAGAAGGACCCTTACACCATCTCCCAAAATCAAGCAAAGCCTATCCCAATAATAACCCAAACATCAAAGCTTAAAATAACAAAAAAAAATATATACATATATACGTCTGCGGAAAAAGCACTTACGCCGTCGGCGAGAGAAAAAGCTTTCCGAACCTTTCCTCGGTCTCTATACATATAAATACATATATATATATACACAGCTCAGGTCTCGGAGTCTCTGCGCATAGTTCAGCTTTCGTCCTTATCGCTCGCTCCAGGACATATAAATCGAGAAGGGGTAAAAAGGGGGACAGGGGAAAGAAAAAAGCGGGGAACGCTGCTGCTGGTGCTGGCGGAGGGGGAAGTGTGAAAAAAAGCGGGCCGCACCATCCATATACACAGGAGTGTCACACAGAGAGACTGCACAGAGAGTCGGATCGTCTTACCTGAGGGCACGCGACAGCTTGTCGTAGTTCATGTTGGGCTTGCTCTTGCGCTCGCCCCATCTGCGCGCCACCTCGTCCGGATCGGTGAGCTTGAACTCCCCGTTGGAGCCCTCCCACGCTATGCAGGACGAGTTGGACGAATCGGCGAGCAGCTCCAGGAGGAACTGCCAGAGTTGGACCTGGCCGCCTCCGACGGACGCCCCCGTAGAGCCGACGCCGCCGCCCGCCGCGCCAATCAGCGAGCAAGTACGCTGCAGGAGGCCGAACCTCTCTGTGGATACACAGCCCGAGACGGGGGAAATAGGCGTTGGTGTTACATATATCTCTTTAGGGCCTGGCTATATCTGTATAACTCTCTCTCCCTACTTTGCCGCGATCGACGGGATCAGTCTGCTTCTTTTTTTTTTTTGGTTCTGGGCACGATTCGATTCGGAGACGACCGGACTTTTTTGTTGATAGATGGATTATTATAGCGAGTTGATCTGCACCGAGTTTTGGATAAAAATGATGATTATATTGCCGCGTGCGCACCCATCCGGGGCCTATTACGTAAACCGCCTTTCACTATATCGCGGCTTTTTCTCATGACCTTTCGCTGTCGAGATTCTTTTTCTGCGTCGGTCTTTCTTCAGATAGAACTGTATAGATTAGGTCTCTCTTTTTCTTCGTACTTGATTTACGCCTGGCGCTTCGTCAGCCATGACGGATCTTTGCAGAATGATAGCGAAGAGCGCGGCCATTGCTGTTTCGAAAAGACTCTAGTCATTATTATCGATATATATGCCTGCACGCGGTTGTGAGAGTTTTATATGTGAACCGATGCCGTGAAAACTTGGGACAAAGAAAATTAACCGATTCGTTAACCGGACGTTTAGATTTTAATAATTTTTAAAATATAAACAAAAATTTGATAAGTATCTTGCGATAATTCTATTTTGATGATTTATTGCATTATATTGTTACGGCTTGTTCGAAAATTAGATTGTTGTACTTTATAATTTTACATTTACATTATTCTTCTATGTAAGTAACACTTTATTTTCTTGGAATACATTCGGCAAAGCTTTTATAAATCAAGTTCTTTTAGAATTGAAAAAATGATATTGATTTTCACTTTACACTGATTAAATAATTGTTCAGTATATATTTAATTATTTTTCAACTTTATTCGAATTTATTTTACTATTTACTTTCCTATTCGATTAACAAAGTCTCGAATATGATTATCCTAAAGAAAAAAAGGGAAACGTTTAAAAACTTTGCAGGAACTCTGTATAATAAATTGATGGTAGAAGATAAGGTAAAAAAATTCTTGTAGACTAAATGTGAATCTCTCAGGAGTCAAAGTCGACAAATTTGTTTGTTTTGAATAAAAAAGTAAAGTTCAGTGAATTAGACAGATATTTAGAAGTATTCTGATGTAATATATTTTAAATTAGCGATTGACTTATTGTTACAAATAAATGGAATATTCGTCCATTTCGACTTTACATCTTTTAAAAAGTAAAAAAAGTTGATCGCGTATTTATAAGTATCGCTGTATTTTCTTCTCTTTTGCATTAGTAATCAAAGCTTGCTTACATTAACAACATAAAAGTTATACAACTTTCAAAACTAATGCAGTATAATTTATTAATGATCAGCTGCGGCTACTAGCATAGGAGAATTTTGTCACAAATCAATATTTAAGGTCAACGCACCGCCTAATTATTTATGTAAAGAATTGTAACATATTATTCACTCAAGAAAACGATTATTTAAAATGAGACTTAAATTGCCATGGTCTCGTTATCCGCAAGGAATAAAAAAAAGTATCATTGTTATACTTATTCTTTAAATTAATCAAGTATTTAAATACAATGGAACAAATAATCTGAATTTTTTATATTAATTAATTAATAAAATCATATATAGGGTTACGGAGCCAGTGTTGCAACAGACGCCAGTGAATGAACAATTCAGTTGAAAAACATCAAATTATTTTTAACGTTTTCTACTAGTAAGAAATCATTTGCCCCTACTTAAAAAAGCTTAAAAATGTTTTTATTGATTTTATGAATCATTGAATTAGTTGCTATTTTATACATTATACTGTCTACAGTATAACGGGTGTAATTTCTATATTTGTTTATTGATTACATACGTTCCACTCGGGAATAACATGCTTATGATATATATAAAAAGATTAAAAAAGAAAATGAAATTACTTAAATTACATTCTTGTAGATAAGTATTGTTATATTGATTAAAAAAAAATTAAATAATAGAATAATAATTTGGATAATGAATTCTTCTTGAGAAAAACCTCTATTTACTTAAAATTTGTACATAAACACTTATTTTTCCTTGAAGGGCAAATAAAATAAATAAAAATGCAATTTAGAAAGAATATTTTGACACTGAAATAATTGAATAAATCATAAGAATAAAAATTATTTACGAACTAGAGGTATTGAAATAAAATTCTGCAACAAACAGTTCAAAAGTATGACGGTGTTAAATTAAAAGTGTTATATGTATATTGTTAGCAGCAATCCTATTTTGTTTAGCCTTGCATCTATTTTTATCAAATTCAACTGAACCTATAATAAGCGGGGAATTTTCGTGCTGTTGCGGCTGCCCACAAAGCGAATACACAAGCAGTGACCCTCCTATACTTCTGGAAAAACCCATGAGCTCGAAAATTTCACTTATAACCACAAGCGAGTTACGAAACGTTCAAACCACATATAAGCGTCTTACGCCGCAGTAAACGATTAAAGATTAACGTAAGGAGTTATCGCAATGAGCATTTAGTCACGAGACATTAAACATTTAAATATTCCAGTCGGTAAAAATATACACTCAATGCGCACACTACTTCATATTTAAAAAATAAAGTGAAATTACTACTCTAATAATAATTATACATTACAACTTTCATCGAAACAATATCTTGTTCCAAATTGAGAATTTTATTTCTATATTTTATCTTTACAGTTGCAGTTCTCTGAATGAATTCCAACAAAGCGCGGAATAAAAGCAAGAAAAGTATACTAGTCAGGCAGGTCGTTAAAGTATATACCGTTATAAAGAATAGCTGCCGCCGAGGGATGTAATCGCGTATCCTGTTGAAGATGCAACGGATGGGTCTGGATCCTCCACATCACTCAATTCCTCGAAGGCCTAGTCCTTCGTATTGTGAGCCTCATAAGGCCAATAGTCCAAGGTCGCTGTTACGTCGCGCATATTACTTGACTCGCCGCATCTGATCTCTACCTATATATGCACTTTCTTTTCTATCCGTATATTCGCTTGATTCGTACGATGCATTTGCTTAATTTTTCAATCGGTCACATTACTATTAGAGTAATGATTTACAATTCACAACCCACTTCCATAATTTAATTTATAAATTGAAATTTATTTAATATATTTCTTCGGTAATCGGTAAGATTTACCAAATTCCGATATATATAAATTTATTTTAACTCTTATTTCGATAATATATAATTTTCATTTAATTTCGGTTTAATTTTTAAGAATACTCTATTTATAAGTCGATGTAATTTTTAATTTAAAGCTAACATCATATACAAAAAAGAAAGATTTTACTCGATTCTCATAAATCAACTATATTCCTCAGCCATCAAACCTATAAACTGTCTACATTCTGTACCACTGACCAAAAACTAAAAAGACAAAAGTTAAACGAGATCGCAATTAATTGACGGAATAAAGAGAAACAAAGGTATATATATGGCAAAAGTTAAAAAAAAAAAAGAAAAAAAAACAAATCAAATGCACTGCACGAATCGTGTATAGCGATAAAAAAAATGCGAATCCGAGCGGCAGTAGCGCACCACCAGCTGACACACACGCACGAGGGCTTGGATGCGATATGCGCGAAAGGTATGCGAGCTCGAGTGTGACACACGGGGTGGCCCTGCTGCAGCGGCAGCCAGTTGGTGGACGGAACGTAACTGAGCGACCTTTACTCCGAGTGATTTCAGACCTTATCGTCCACCCCCCTCCCTCCACCACCTCGCCCCATTCTTCAACCCCTATCTATATATGTATGTGAGCGGCGGCCGAGTGCCTATACCATATACCGCTATTTCTTTCCCTCTGCACGTTCTCACATATACGTATCCATTCGTCCAAGTTACATCTGTGTGTGTGTGTGTGTGTGTGTGTGTGTGTATTGTATAAATGAGTTTCGGCGAGCGCACCCTGACGGATATACTGCACGATTGCGCGTGAGATCGTATTGGTATATAAATACTCTTAATTGGGATTTGCGGGTTGATTATGGTGAACGCTTGTGGATATGATACAGTTGTATAGGTTTAGGACATTGCGATTAGGAAAATTAATTATTGTCGATAGTTATGTGTACTAAATAATGACATTTCTAGTGGAGCTATGCTTGTGAGAAAGTCTGGGACATTTCCTGTCGGTACCGTTTACAATATTATTTTTAAATTACAGAGATTGGCCTTTGTCAGTTTTGCATACTTATGTTGATCTAAAATAATATCAATAAATATTTCAGCGATATACAGATTTATAAAGTACATAATTCAAATTATTAATGTTCTTTTATAAATAAACAAAGGATCAATTTTGAGGTCTTGTCGAGTATAAGGAGCCTCCCCGTGATTTATCGAATTGTCCAAATTCAACGCAAATGTCTCAAAATACTTTGCACACAAGCTGCGTTTGATTATTAACTTTTCACATCGCATTACAATGGTTTATTTCAAATCTAATATATCTAAACGATCGAGTCAAAAATCTTCACGATCCTTCGGTACAGATGTAAAAAATATCAATCGGTACAGATCTAAAAAGGTCTCGATCCCACAAGCACCGCACCAAAACCCCGATTTACAAAACCGATTTAAAAACGATCGGATCAGCAACCCCTCCCACATATATAAATATACCCCCAAAATCACACGCATCAACGCGCAAATACATCAGCAACGCCCAACCGATGATATTCTCAATTCCTCGCACACTACATTATACACACACACACACACACACACACACACACAGGCACACCGTATAAACGATATCATCCGTAATACGTAGCCATATGTATATAAACATCAGTCCGATAGAATCGTCGAAACTTACGCTCCCTGTATATACCCGCGTGTAACACAGGAGGGGGATCCTCGTCGCGGGGAAATTGTACAGAGAGAGAGAGAGGAAGGACTAGGCTCGCCTCATCAAGAAAACAATATATCCGCGCCCCGCGGTGCCGAGAGCTTTGCCGCCTCTGCGTGTGCCGGTCGGCAGGAGTAAAGGGCGCGAGTATAGCGACGGCGTCGGCGGCGGCGCCAAGTCTCCCCAAGACACGAGCGCAGCTCTCGATGCCTTATTCATGAGGACTCTCACCGCGATAACACTGATTCGCTTAATAAACGGCCTGGGCCCCGGAGAGGGGCGAAGGGGGGAGGGGGGCTGACTATACCCGCGCCGTCGCTACTCGGCCTCGCGCGAGCGCTACAGTCTTATTCAAACGGCCCGCTATATATCTCTCGGGGCTTAACTTGCCAAGCGTCTCTCTCTCTCTCCCCTTTCTCTCTCTCTCTCTCTCTCTTGCTCACTTTCTCTGGATCTCTCGTGGTGCGCGCGCGGGGCTCTTTTTTTTTTAACATTTCTTTTCCCTCGGCAGCAGCGCCCTTTTAATTTTGCCTGCGTTTACCCGGCCGGCTATTTATTTTCAGCTTATTATATATTTGAGAATGAAAGGTTAACAGCTACTGTGGCATTTTATGGATGGACGATGGACGCTGCGATCTTCTGATAATTCTACTACAAGAGTCTTTGAAATTCGTTGTACTCGATGAACTTATAAATGGTTATAGATCTAAATTGAAACATTTTGATGCATTATTCCGGGAAAGTTACGAATGAAAAATGTGGCTTTTGATTATAAAAGCGATGTCTTACCGTACTTGGCACGCATCTACTTATACATTATTAACATTTATTTAATTCAACCTATATAACACCGCAAACAAGTCAGTTCTCCTTTCGTCTTATTACCTATGCAATCTCGCGAAATGCTCGTGGAACTTAACTGTTAACCGATCCTAAGGGTGCAACTTTCCCATGTCCCTCCTCGCGCGCACACTCGGTCCAAGTAGCATTTGTATGCAACATTCAATCTTCCTGTTTTAGTTCTCGATATACCTTTCTCTTGACTTGCGCCAGATTTTCCGGAATTTCGAGCTTCGTCCAGAGGCGATGCGAACGAGTCACGAGTGTATAATATTCTTGTACGGGCCCTAGTGAAGGTGCGGTAGGTTCGATCCGCGAGACGACGGAGACCTTTTTGCACGACGCGAATCCGGGCGGACCCCATTAATTCACATCTTATGGGTTGGCCGTAGGACTGACCTGCGCCATGCCCCGTGTGGGAAATTGCACTTCTTACGCCTGAAAAACCACCTCGAGGTATATATGCAGCTATGCTATAGTCGTTCTTTCTTTCTTTCGGTTTTTTTTTCTTCCATCCGTTGCGAGTTCTTTTTTTTTCGGTATAGGTGTGACTACTCGCTTGGTCATTTTGATTGTATAGTCTTTAAAGAATTACGAGCTGCTTACTGTTTGGCTATACGGATAATACTTGTTATTTATGTTCAGTCGTGTACCTAAAGATTCGATGTGCTTACAATGAAACATGAAGAATATATAAAAAAGAATTGAATATAGTTTAGAATAATGTAATTTTGAATTTATTGTTGACAGTTTTTTGGAAATTAAAGTGTACAATGTACGAAAAGTACAGTCATTGACGAAATGCCGTGAAATAAGAAAATAAAATAAACTAAAAGGTGCGGGAGGGGAAATGAAATCAAAGTGCCATATTGAAGTTATACGAAGCGCAATAAATTTGAAATTCTAATGGAACGGTAAAAAAGTTAGTGAAGTATTACGGAGGAAGTTCTGGATTACGTGTTTATGCAGGGTTCAAGCGATAACGACAGAAGTGAATATCGCTGTATTTTTATTGCCTTCCCCGGATTTTCATCATTTTATCGATGTTTGCGCCTTTATTCTTCTTACATATGTATTGTTACATTCCACCAAAATATAAATATAACCTATGGCTATCTTTATACTTATAGGAAATGATTGTTAAATATAACAATATTAATTCAATCGGATTATATTTGATTGTTTATATTTGATTCGTCGATTTGCGGCGACTAGTTTTATATGGGAATTCTTGCAATAAAAATATATTTATATTATTCTGAACGTATTCAAAAAACTATCGATTTGATGAAACGATAAAGAGCAGAATTAATATTGTATGAGAAGAAGATGTATAACACTCTAATGCATCTATACTCGTGCATTTCTACAGTACACAACACATATTTTATAGCAACATAAACCGGTCTCTCCGAATAAACATTAAAAATTATCTGATTCATTAGTTATCGATATCCCTGCCCTTAATCCAAAAACCAACAGCCAACGAAATAAAAAAAATAAAAGGAGAAAGTAGAAGAAAAAAGGGCTGAAAGATATTGCAGTATAAGACAATTTCACTCTCCAGCAGTAGGATTAAGTAAAGAAGGGGTGCAGAGCGACTGCGGCTATCGGTCCGAGTCTCTCTCAGGCTCTAAATTAATCTCACCCGCACCGTATCTGTCTTCCAAATACACATATATACCGAGAGTCCAAAGGTCCAGCTCGCATTATCGGCTCGCAATATTTACTTTGCCAATGGAGCGCGCCGCTGCTGCTGCTGCCCACTGTCCTTATCGATAATAGACATCGAGGGGGTGTCGCGTGTTCGCGCGCGTGCGAGCGTTTAAATCGCTCGAAGGTCCAGCAGCTGTGTATGTGTGTGCGAGTGCTTTATATAAAAGGGCTCGCTTGGATATATCCCCGGGGGAACGGTTAGCCTCTTCCGGTCTATACGAAAAAAGCCCCCCCCCCCCCTCCCCCTGTCGGATGCCCATTAAAGCCCTTATATACCATACTGGACTCTTGGGCGTGTGCATGAAAGTGTCGTCGCGTGTGTACCTGCTACTGTCGCCGCCGCCGCCGCTGTTGCAACTGTTCGAGGGTATCTGTGTGTTTGTGTGAGGGTATAAGGGAAGGTTCGAGTTTTAAGAACCTGATTATCGGGCGTTTACGCGTGCGTTTATGTGTGTGTGTGTGTGTGAGTATCCGAGCGACGGAATTTTGCTGCGTCGATTTTTCACGGTGGTCAGTTCTTAGATTTGGATACTTTTTTTTCTTTTCTTTTCCTATATGGGGGTCCTGTGTGGATGAATATTTATGGGATTAAGGATTTTTCGTATATGATTTTGCGGGACTGTAGGTACGAGATTATATGCTGCAGCGAGAACGAGTCTTATATATATATATC
>UELV01144203.1:4968-21321 GCA_900490015.1 Megastigmus stigmatizans | reverse complement strand
AATACATACCTGTATATACCGACTGCACTGGTCAAATCTAGTGAATTCTGTACTTGACGTCCTACGTATAAGGAGAACCTCCTTAAGGTGGTGACAATCGCATTAAAAAAGTTATTTAAATGCCTTAAAGGCAATTTAAGAATGAAATAATATAAAATCAAGGAATTTCAATAACGTTTTTAAGTTTATTAGCAATTACTTTATGACTGAAGTGATTTATTTTCTGGTCATATGATTAATGCGGTGCCTCCACCTGTAAGCGCGCATGCGCATATTTTAGGTATACGCGTGTCTGCCTTGCGGCTTGGTAGTCGTCGTTCACATAACCTCTTACGCATATAGTTTCGCTTGGATTCACTACTCGAGTTACTAATGATAAGAAAACATTGCAAAAAATATGCAATATGTTTGCTAAAACATAATTATTTAATATACTTACATTTTATTTAAAGATTACCCACTATTATGAGTGAATCATTCGCTAAAAATAAAGTAAAATTTCTATTGAACGTGATACTATAAAATAATATTTATATTAATAATTTGTGATATTATTAACTTAATGCGATGTAATACATAATTATATCTATATACATATATGTATTTGTTATTAGTACAAATGTATTTATAAATTATTCAAAAAATGTTGATAATAAAAGATTTTAAAATATTACATGATTCTAATTTATTTATATTTTGACGTGCTTCCTATTCATTACCATAATAAAAATAAAGAAATAATTTATCAATTACACATTTTTCGCTTGCATTATACATCCATTTAAGATGAAAAGAGAATTTAAATATATAACTATGATTTTTATTGACATTCAAATTCGCGCCAAATAAAACCATGGCATGGTCTCCGTAACCTAGCATTGTTTATTTTTGCCGGCCGGCTTACGACTTTCTACAGGTAAGAGAATGTATTAGTTTTTCAGTCTAATATTTTAACCACTTTAAAAATAATAATTACATCCTATTTGTTTATTTTTATGTTGACTTTGCACTAGAAATGAAATAGAATTTTTTTATTGGCATTTAGTACATTTTTCCGTAGGGTGTCCATCTTGCCAGGCGATTTTTGAAGCGCTCAAAATTTCATGACATTTTTGATCCCCTTATTGTATTAGTTGAAATCATTTTTCAGGGTTATAATTATTTAGACATGTTGGTTTCATGCCAAATTTGCATTATACCTATAATTTGATGGATATTTTTTTTATTTAGAACCTTTTTGTTCTATTGTTCCTTAAGGTGTCCATCTTGCCCGGGTCTCCCCTACATGTATTATAATAAAAGTCCATTCGTTCTGTTATTATAAGTACAGATATAAATACTTAATAGTTTATTTGATATATCAATTTACTCGTACTGAAAGTGTACGTTATATAAAATCACACTAAACTTATTAAGGAAAACTAATCTCATCATATTATGAGTAAATACATCGATTCCGCGAAAATGTACGTATACTAAGTAAGGTATCCAACGCTCTCGTATTTCGCGGGACAGTCCGGAATGATGACCACTGTCCCGACTGTAATTTTGTTGCAAGAACTGTCCCGAAAATTAATATAATGTCCCACATGTCCCGACTTTGTGACTTTATGAGTATACACGAAGTCTGTAAACTGTAAAGTGATAGAAACTGTGACTACGTACCGTAACAAGTCAGAGTAGTACAATCACTGACGTCAGTAACATGTATATTCACATGATCTGTTATGGCGTTTCTCGTCTCATTACCTATTCTGTACATAATGCAGTTTTGATAAGATTTAAGAAAACGTTTTTTTTAAAAAGTTAAAAGTTTTTATTAAAAATTCATATTTAACATTGACCGTAGAAATATTTCTAAAAAGTGAGTTTTATCGTACAGGAGGTTAGAACTGAAAAAACGATGTTTGCCGCATGTCATTTGTAAGTTTTGTCTTTTTATACAAAAATGTCAAATAAACCTGATGTAAAATGCCATTGTCAATTTACAAAGGAATTAAAAAAGTAATTTCAGCAGAAATGATATTCAGAGACATTCAAATTCTGCCAAGCACAAAAAAGCCCTTGATATAGTCAGTTTTTACAGTAACGTTGTTCGATATGTAAATAGGTGCACCAGCAATATAATAATTTTAAAAGGTTTCACTGGATCAAATTAAATAAAAATATTCAGTCAGAAAACCTTTTTTATGTTAAAATTTAAATGGTAATATTATCACACATATATCACATATACAAGTATTTAAAAATATTACGTGCTTAATATTGAATAAGCTATGTATGTATAAACTGTTCTAAGAGATAGTCAAAGTAGCCATGTGCAAAATATGCAAATGATTTAAATAGACAATTTATTAAAAGCAGACACTCAGAGAACCTTTTGTTATGTTAAAATATTCAACTCAGAGAATCACGGTTTGCAGAGTAATAGGTGTAAAAGTCTAGGGCTTTCTTCTCCTGGTAAATAAGTATACTCATTTATTCACTTAAAGTGCTTAATAGTTAGATAGTGTCTAAAGCAAAAACAGACGCAGTCAACAACTTTGGAAATTATGTAGAATGCACTCATTACCCATTAAATATAAGGCACTTAGTACCTAACCGTCAATTTTTTTTCAGTTGCAATTGCTGTACGCTCTGAATATAATCAGTTGGTACCTCATTGAATCGAATGTGCTCCAACGGTGTAAATGAAACGTTGTTTCACGTTGTCTTGGACTCACTATTATTCTTAAAATTTAAGAGGGAAAAGGATGTTGTTTATTTTGAAGTAATTTGGAATCCGAGTATATTTCATCTGTGAAAATTCTTTATTAAAATATATCTATTCATAACTTTTACAAATCTGACATGACTTAAAATTCTTGACAAATTTTACTGACATACGCTTATATCTATTTGAAGGATTATTGTTATACATTTGATTTACTGTTTACAGCTGATAATAAGTTGTTGAAATCCTCTGTACTGAGAAGACCCAAAATCTTTTGCAACACTTCGAAATTTGCATTGAATTGTGGTATTGCCATATTTAGCGCCGTAACTGCTCGATCGTATAGCTTACGTTCCTCTAAAGCTATATTAAAATTCCTTTTTAGAGTCGTGAAGTATATAGGAAAACGATATTCATA
The DNA here is from genome assembly GCA_900490015.1 of Megastigmus stigmatizans. Lineage (NCBI taxonomy): Eukaryota > Metazoa > Arthropoda > Insecta > Hymenoptera > Megastigmidae > Megastigmus > Megastigmus stigmatizans. Next base: position 18,190 of record UELV01144203.1, on the reverse strand, counting down.
TTGCTGTGAATTAAATACTTCCTGAACTTCTTTATTTCTCACGTAAGCGAATAAAGTCTTTGTACAATATAAGAATTCATCCAAAGTTATATTACCAAACACTACCTCATTATATATTTCCCTGAGTTCCATCATACACTGTTTGAGGTAATGTTTTAGGTTTTTATACCTTTGGATCAATTTCCAGTTGTCTCTGCAAATCGAATCATCCTTACATTGCAATTTCGCTATGTGCTGCACAATACTATTTCTCACTGGCATCATTATACCTTTTGTATCTATAGCAACACGCAAAACTGACTTATTGTTATTGCACGTGGCATTGACATCACTTCCTGAACTTATCAAGATGTCCATTATTTGAAGTTTCACTGCTTCAGACATCCGGGCGCTCACCACTAAATGCAGCGAAGTGTTACCCAAGTTATCCTTTCCGTTGACGTCAGCTCCATATTCTAACAAACGTTTGATGCAATTCACCTGTCCAGCTTTTGCGGCAGTGTGCAATACAGTGTGTCCATCCTTCGACGTTCTTGAATTCACATCGGCTCCTCTGTTAATTAAAATTTCAACTGTGCGCAAGTCTCCGTATTTGGCAGCACTGTGAAACGCGGTAAGGCCAAAATCATCATACTCTGTAAAATCGACATGCGTGTATAGTATGTCGACTATTTCCCGCGACCAATGTCCAGTGAACAAGTATTTGCATATATAAATTTCAATTCGAGCATTGTATTCGAGAAGGATCTGAATGCTTTCAATGTCTCTGAGATTAATAGCTGTATGTAATGGAGTGTCTTCATACCCATCAACAATTTCCAAATCTGCCTGAAGTGTCAAAAGTAATTTCAACATTTCGTAACTTTTTATACGAACCGCATAGTGCAGTGCTGTCCATCCTGTTATCTCGTGCCTGCCATTGATGTATACACCTTTTTCAATCAAAATTTTCACACGGCATGCGTTGTTTTCGAATATTGCTTCAAACAGATTATTTAAACTATATCTCATTTGTTGCGGTTCCATTTTTGCACTCGTTTGTTTATTATAACTCGTAATGTAACGTTTAATATAAGACTTAATACAGCCCTTAACTAGAACAAATAGGTCGTTCTTGACAGGAGATTCAAATACTATGTGCGATGGTGAACAACTATCCCCGCTATTTATACTTACGGTGATGCAGTTTGAATTACCACCCTATTCGATATACGCCCATCTCTCACAAATTTGTTTGCGTATAACGAATGATATTCAGGTAGGTGTACTTTCGCAGGTAAAGTGGAAACAAAAGTCTGTGGCCTACACAAAAGCATAATTACAAGACTAGATAATAGATTTAGATTAATAACCTTATAAAGGCCACATATTTTTTTTCGTGAAGAAATTCGATTTTTACATAATCTAATCAAAATAACAAAAGATTATACAACAAAATGTTCAATATTGATTTAAAACCAAAAATTCATTGAATACTGCATTCTACACAAAACTTCGATTAGAATTGGCTTAAATAATAAATGAACATTCAATTCGCCATATTCAAATTCACGTTTATTAACATTAAATAAATGAGACATCCATTGTCTCTTAAATAAGTATGAAGGTGCATTTTGAAAAAAGTCAATTAGGCAAATGCCGTAGTCTAGCGTCCAGACGGCGTCGGTTCGGTGCCTCCCCCCGGGGATTAAAAGTCATAACCCACAATATTTTTGGCATGCAAATCCAGAAAGGAAGAGTTTTATGCTCTTCTAATACTCCACAAGGCTATGGTGCACGTACACTTGTGCGAATATTGTACAGGCCCGAAAGCCCCATAAACGGCAAATCTGAAAATTTATGATTTTTAGGTTCTTTCGTGCTACGGTGAGCCTGTCAGAAAAACCCTCTTTAGTCTACGGTCAAAAAGGATCGAGAGACGGTCGGCAACCGGGGGAATTTTCTGCAGCGATTCCATCGTAAATCCGGTCGATGTGCAAACTTAACTATACAGCCCAGGGCATTTAGCAAGGCATTACCCTGTGCGACACTATCTCCGAAGGGATTAATTCTATTTTAGAGACTTTTTGTGCTCATTGTTTCAGATTGAACTGCCTGCAAAGTTGACTATACTTTTGCACTCCAGGTAAGAGAAACGTTTCTAAGGTATTGTGTATAAATGGAGAACACGTAGCTCGACATGTGCTTGTGCGATGTAAGAGATAGTCGTTTTATATCACTTGGCGTCTGTTTGCAGCAAATATAGCAATTATCCAACGGTCAATACGTCATTATATCATGCTGAGAAGGTGTAGCGAGAGAGTTATATGAGGGCACGCGCAACGCCCAGTGCCAATATATAGCTTAACTCGGAGGTATAGAGGTATAGAGGCATTCGGCCACTCGAGGGTTAGGACTAATTTTGACTTAGTCTGGTTGAGCTACGAAAATTTGGGCTCCATAGGCGTGGCTGGGTTATAAAAAATTTTCAGACACGCACAACGTTTCCTTCATGCATCAACATTAAATTTATTATGTCTATACAAAACAGAGAGCGCTCGCAGCTGCTTGCAAAAATCTATTTGTAAATGTATGTGGAAAGTACGCAAAACTTTTACATTTCAGGAAAAAAATCTTACGAGTCGAAATATTTATGAACAGATCCAAAGTCCATTTGTTTTTATATATGCATATAATGTCCCTTGTGAATATAGGTATGGGAAAATTCATATAAGTTTTAACTTTGCACATAAGGTAAATGACCCAGTGACTGGACACGACTAGTGAATGGACAGCACTAGAATCTGGACGCGTTCGACCAATCACAACCAAGGAAATCGTCCAGACACTGGGGGTGTCTAATCACTAGTACATGTTCTTAAGTGTCCATTCACTGGGTCTTTTACCTTAAGTGAAAATACTTTGGCATATAAATTTATATGTCTTTTATAAGTATAATTCCAAAGCTGCTACGCATTTTTTCGCAAAATTGTCATTTTTTTGTCCTCTTTCGTGATTTTTGTTTCTTTCAGAGCTTGTGAAAATTTTTCCTTTCACGAAGAAAAAAAAAGTATATTAAAGTAGTAGCTGAAATACAACACGTTACGGTAGTATTATTATAACATTACTAATAGATTCAATGTATCAAAAGATTATAATATATAATTCAGTGATACTGATGGAGGTTTAGAAGCTATTTTTTAAGTACTGAAAAAGAGCTGTCAAAGCCTGGATAAAAATTTATTTCCCATAGTTCAAGTACTTCCTTCCTCGTATCTACTCTACACGCCATAGCTAAAAAAGATATAAGCCAATTAGACATTGAATAGCTTCTATAACTGCATCGAAATTAACTTCGCTGCCTTTATTGCTTTCAAGTAACTATCTCATTAATACGGCTTATTATTATAAAAAAAATGTTAATGATCTTAAAATACAGTTATAATAGGCTGTGCAAGCGCAGCTATTTTTGTATCGATTTGCTCACGGCATTTACTTAACACACAATAGAATCACCAGCGATAAACTCGGGATCACAACCCATAAATCCTCGTTCTAAAACGACTCACGAGAGACAATAATGAAGCAAAACCAGCAGCTAAAATCGCCGCGTTCACAAACGACCAATAAGCGAGGCGCGCCGAAAAGGAAAGTATCGAAAAAATGCCAATCAGTTTCAAATTATTTTGTCGTTCGATCTACTTAAAAATTTTTGAAAGTTTCAAGCTGCACATGCACGCGTACTGCGACGCGATAAAACCACGATATACTTCTCGTGGACTTTTCTTTATCATTCGTATCCAGCCGATAAGAGAGTGAGAGTAACCTTTGCATTTTGGAAAGCCGCCAAGTATAATGAACTTGCGATACAAGAAATTATAAGCGACAACAAAATCACGTGATTACGTGTACAGCGCCAGAGTAGAGTGACGAGGTGCATTCGGAATTTCCACATGTATATAGCATCGCGAAACGAGCGTAATTAGAGTGCATCAGAAGCGTTTTCGAAAGCGAAGCCGTTTGTCGGACGACCTGATCTCTATTATAGTTGTTCGGCCTCTTAAAAATGCATATAGTTATATATACGCATCCTTTGGCTAATTGACACGGGGACACACGTCCGTAAATATGATGGTTGACGAAAAAAAAAGACATCGACGCGGTAGCGTCGTTAGGGACAGTTGGAGCAACCGAGTAGCTTTGAGAGCAATACTGTCTGTGGCTATATGGCTAATTATCGTTAGGAAATCAGTTTTACTTTTAAGCATATATCCAAAGGCTTTAAAAAATGCTTTTTCTTTTAAAGGCTAATTATTATGTAAGTGCAGCTATTTCATGGCATATTTGTTTCCTGTAGATTTGTAAGATTTTATTTTCTCCTTGTTACGTCATTATACAAGTTGGTGTAATAAAATAATTGTGTTTCATTGCCGTTCTAAGTATTAATAATACAAATTCTTCGGTAGTAAAATTATTAAAATTCTCGAACAATGTGCAGGACATTGATTCAAAGTAAAACAACAATTTTGTTTTGGCCGCTCTATCACGATATGTATACGAAAAATTCATTTTCCAGCCCAAATAAGACAGCTTTTCCATTACAAATCGATCGAGACGAGCGTAGAAAAAGCGGAAAGCGAACAAAGCTTATATAGAAATAAGCCGGCGGCTGATGCTCTCGTTCGGTATTCGATGGCAGAAAAAATATTTTCCTGCTAAAATTCGAGCCGAGCTCCTATAGCCATCGGTTAAAGCGAGAGACAGATAGAGAGAGAGAGAGAAAGAGTGAAAGAGAGAAAAGGGTTGCATACGAAGCGAAAAACGCAGCTGTTTAAACGCCACCCTCGTACGCCCACTCATCCTTCTCGTATTCACGCAGTCATCTTTTCAGGTATATATATATGTATATATATCGACGCATGGCGGACGCGTGAACGTATATCCTGACAGCGATGTGTTTTCGCACTCGAATGAAAAATTGTCCGCGCGCAACACCCCATATGTTGGCTTCGTATGTACAGAAAAGACAGAAAAGAGCGTCTCTCCCGCACATCCTTTATCCGAAAGGTCTTATCCATCGACAGTTTTTCCTTATTCCGTAAAATATTATATATTCTGCGACGTACGTATAATCCGCAAGCATTTACTAAAATACGCTATAAATCACCATGCAAATAAGCTGTTGAGCATGGAATCGGTAAATTTTCCTCTAAATAAAAAAAAAAGACTATCTCCGCTATGAAGATAAGTTTTCGGGAAAACAACGGGGAAAACCAAACTTCTACGCTTGTGTGTATATCTATATAAAGAAGGAAGCAAATGCGAGAAACGGTCGAACAAAGTGCTGCAGAGAGGAAAACTAATCGCATAGAGCAGCAAGTCATCTTCTTCGTTATACAGCTAAGGCTATATGGCGGCCTGTTTGCCAATGAGCGGTACGTGTCAACACGGGGAAAGAGTATATAGCCGTCCGCACGCGGTCTCTTCTTACTCCTTTTGTCTTGCCCTTCAGAGTCGAGTTATCAAAAACACGGAGGGAGTAAAGCAGACCCGACCTGCGCAGTAAATCACTGGGTAAGTACTTGCACTCGGATTTATTTTCTACCGTCTGCATTCCCAAGTAAACGCCTAAAGCCAAATGGTAATTTAGCCAAAATGTGCAGTTCGACAAAAGCGAAGTGTTTCAGGAATCGAGCTCCTCTATTGAGCATTGTAAACTTATTTTTATGTACATTTTCAATAATAAACATTGCATTACGCGCTACATCCAATTGGTTATAAACTATTCCTTGCAAAACGAAGCAGTATAAAATCTAACAAAATCAATAACAGAAAGAATAAGTGCGTATACAATGCGCAGATCGTATAGGGGGAAGGAAAGAAAGCCGCGAGGCTCGATCAGTTATACGTCGCGCGCATGCACGCAGAGAGAGAGAGAGAGAGAGACGCAGCCGGAAAAGCAGCGCGTGGCTTGATGCGCGTTACACGCTTGACCCCTTTCGCCACATCTATAGCGTGTATCGGGGGATGAAATTTCCCCATTTTCGGGTAAAGCGAGCTGCGGCTAACGGCGATGCTCGGCTGCACAAATGCGCTGGAAATCGGCAGAACGTGTGCATGCCCCGGTATGACGCGCGCCGCTCGTGTGCCACTATACTTCTCTCTCACTCTCTCTCTCTCTCTCTCTCTCTCTCTCTCTCTCTCTCTCGTATTATCTGTCTATATAGGTATACACATATACATAAATAGGCGCGCAGCCTCTCTTTCTCTCCTTTTACTCGTCACGCTGAAAATGACATGTGTTTCTTTTTCCGGGAAATTTTCGAAAATAATTTGTTGTGATAATACGTGTGCGGGACGAGCGGCGACGTGACTGCAGCGGTTATATCGAATGTTGTTTGTTACCGTGACATTGTAAAATAGTTTGTTATGATAAGGATGCTTGATAATGTTTTTTTAAATTGATTGAAAAATAATTATGTATTGGTCTTTGCATTTTTATAAAAAATGCAATAGCATTTTTATAAAAAAAAAACAAATTTTTATAAAAAGTATTTCATTATTTAAATATATATGGCGTTATACATATTTTTATTTCCGAACATTTACATACTATTTCTAAACGAAACATATATGCATTCATTACTACAACTGCACTTAACAAGTATCGTGAGCTTATAATTTTTTTTACGTATCACGTGTTGCCTCACCAACACCTTGCACTCATAAAATCAAGTACTGTACGTTTTTTTTCCAGCTGTCAAAAAAAAAAAAGAAAAAAAATCAGAATCCTAAAGCTAAAAAATGTTCAAGTTCCCCGTAAACGATCCCTTTTTTTTCTCTTCCTTTTTCCCTGCAGCCGCACTGTACCCTCTATTTTCATCCGAAATCCTCTCGCGCTGCACACATCCGAAATGCACCATACACGCATGCATTCAAACGCAGAACGAGAGAGAGAGAGAGAGAGAGAGAGAGAAAGAGGCGCGCAGGCATCGACGTCGAAAAAATATATAGGGGTGGTGTCAGCAGATGAACCATAAGTATGGGTCAACCCCGAGTGTGCAAGAGTGGGAGAGAGAGAGAGAGAGAGAGAGAGAGAGAGCACGCGAGCACGCGCGCATGGGTCAGCTGTCAGTTGTTTGTCCTTATACGAGCCGGGAGAGAGAGCGCGAGAGAGAGAGAGGGAAAGCTTGAAGCATTTGGGATGAAAATAAAGTGAGAGAGGGAGAGAGAGAGAGAGAGATTTTGGGCACGCGAGGGGCGCCGCGCGTACGTTGCAGCAGCAGCAGCAGCAGCAGTGGCAGTGGCAGCGGCACAAGCTGCAGCAGCAGCACGGCAGAGTACAATGGCCGGTCGGCTCTGTGTAGCCGCCAAGTACCCCATAGGTCGCATACTAACGCTGACCACGCGCTAGATTTTTTTTTCTTCTTTTTCTCTCGGTCCGTTTTTCGTAGAGCGATGTACATTATATTATGTTAGGTAGCGCGTGGCTCTCCTTCTTTACGGGGCGCGCGCTCGCGACCGTTGAAGATCTTCGATTCCATTGGATATTCCTTTCTCTCTCTCTCTCTCTCTCTCTCTCTGTCTCGCTCGGTCTCTTATGGTGGATCGGCGCGCACTTTGCCGGATTAGGCGTCGAATTTTTACGATTCCGATGTGTTTTCCAAGAGGAGAGGCGAGCTAACGACTCTTTATATATATATATATATACATACATTATACGGCGTGTCGAGCGATTGTCGGCGTGTTTATGGCGTTATACGGATTACACCTCTTTTAACCATTTTTATTGGTGGATTTGTCCCCTGCTCTTACGTGTGTGCTCCTCTCGATTGTAGCGCGACACGCGTGAAGTTTTGTAAAGTTTTTGTTGTGCGCTGCCGAGGATTAGGCTGTTTGACAAAGAGCTTTTCCGTCATTATACCGCGCTTATCCTTTTTTATATCCTTTGCGTGTATCTTTTATCGGTAAACACTTTACATTTTATAGCTTCATCTGTGTGATTACACAGTCTCGCAATTTATAAATATTTTTTTTGATAAGTAACTACGTTTTTTGCATGGGTTATACTCAATGAATACGATTATTTTTCTTTTAAGATATTTTACTTAATAATAATACCTTTTTGATAGAGATGCATCGATAAAGTTGAACTGATCTTTTGACGCGTGGAGAAAGCTTTGATTTTGAACGAGATTGAAACGCATGAATGAGAATCTGGCAAAATCAGAAATGAAAGCCAGTTTTTTTTTCTCGCTAGTTTTTAAATTTCATGCCTACTTCTTTCAGCTGAGCTCTAAATCATTTTTCGCCTGGTAGATCAATCATCTCTGACAGGATCTTCACACTTTTTAGCTCCGATGCGAATACAAAGGCATCACAGTCCCATTATGGCTTATTCAAAATTCATTTTTTTTCCTTTTCAGAAATTATGATGCACTGGACTATGAGCAATGAATTTCTATTTCAACTTCCATTTGAACTGAAAAAAACTGTTTTCTATAAAGTACCTCGTACCTTATAAAAAATAATAAACACATTGAATTTTTTTCAATTCATTTCTTGCTGAGAAATTTATGTACTTATATATATATATGATGTTTGAGTATTTACTAGCGATCATTTTTTTTAAAGAAGTAATTACAATAAGATTGTTTGCTAGTTTGTAATGTATTTCGGTAAGCCGAAATTTTTTAAAATTAATCTCGACGTTATGTTACGATATTTTATACAGATACATACAAATGTTGTATACTCGAATGAAATGTTTTCACAAAATACCGCCCACAATCTCCTCAACGATAAATAATCTTTATTCTCACTGCATAAGTTTGCTAATGCAATTCGCCGGCACGCGGCAGCCGAGCAACAAAAAAAAGGGGGGGGGAGGGGAGACAAACATCGGCATCGATCAAACGAAATTTATTGTATATAAGACTCGCTAAAAGCAATAGATTTTTATATATGAAGAGGCAAAGCGGCGGCACCGTGCCACGGAAAAAGGGATGCGGATGAGGGTCTCTCGAGGCGCGACTCCATTACTAATATCAATGAATTTTTTTTCTAATTTATCGGATTTTTGTTTACCATCTCGGGATCGAAAGAAAGAGTCGCGCGCTTGGTCGGGGGCAGCTCGGCTAAGACCGATATATATGTGGCAATATCGTGAAAAGGCCGTGGAGAGAGATTGTCCACTACACACGATGGCGTCCGACGATTCTCCCTTCGCGCGAAGGGGCAATTTTTTTACCGACTCTCTCGGGGGGGTGGACGTGGACTCTTCTCTCTCACTCTTTCTTTCACTCTCGTATCTCCACCCCCTCCCCTATTTCCAGCCTATCGCGTCAGTCGCTCTCCCCACGGTATATTTTCCGCCATGCCGAGGCGAGAGCCTGCTCTATACATGTATACAGCCGCGAGCGCCATTCCTCGAATTGAGCCCTTCATCAATGTTCATAATTCTTGCACGCTGTTATCGAAGGAGATAAAGTGCCGCTCTTTGGCTGGGGCTCATTTTTCTGCGCGAGTCCTCCGAAACAATGCCTCTCTGTGCGCGAGCGAAAAAATATTGCTCCAACCGAGTTTTTCCCCGATACGTATAATGCTTGTGACCCTCTGAGACTTTGAATGGCTCTCTCTCTCTCAATCTCTCTCTCTCTCTCTCTCTCTCTCTCTCTCTGCTTTTGGTCCTTTCGACTGTGGGCGAGTGAAATTTTGCGTGTCTGCGATGATTACGGATCCGATGGAGTAAGATTTTTCTCTTCGAGATGAGCGATCCTGTATAATCCGATAATGTATACGCGACTTCCCCAACCCTATAATCTGAATTTATACTTTTACTCGAGCTTTTACTTTTACTTACAGTTAGCTAATGTATTATGATAACAATAATAATTTTTTTTTATTTATATACTGCTTTATATATGCAATCCGAAAAGCTTAACTAATTTAATATTTTAAAATAACTTAAGTACAATTTTTTTAGTTTTAATACACAAAATGTCCTGTACTGGTTGTTGTGATACACCATATTTGTTCGATATAGTTATTGTTAACTGCGGTCATATAAATTTTTTTAATAATATCTTCATCAGTCGATAATTAGTTTTTAAAAATTATAGGTTTATAAATTCAATAAAAGTCACGCTTATAATGAATACACAAAGTCTCGTGTAGCTAATGCCATTTTTGTAATACCTCTATAAAAATAGCAATAACTTTTTGCGCAAAAGAATCCAAAGAATCGCCGTAGCGACAATTCGATCGTCTATATTGGCCGTGAAAAAGTCCAACTGCAATTGTCTTCCCTATGAAAGCAATAAAAATAACTATCGGTCACCGAATGCAGCCATAAAGTCGTACAATGGGCGCGTCTTTGACACACACAAAAAAAATAGCAACGGCCACTCGGTCCATCCAATACCTATGCATTCCCCTTTTCCCCAACTGCAAACAAAACTTGGCGCGAGCTTGAACTTCGAGCCGGTAACTCTCACCTCTTGAGGTTCATTATCTTAACAATCGCTTCCCTAATAATTTCGCGCACAATAGCGTCGTGCTCTCATCTCTCCATCTCTCTCTCTCTCTCTCTCTCTTTCTCTTTTTTGTCCTTTTGGAAAAAGATAAATGATATTTGTCGCGTATAGAGCAGTGAAAAGCCAGCAGGCTTATACACTAGATTTTTTTTTTCGCTCCCTCTCTCGCTATGCACATGCCGTCGTGAAGCGAGTATAGGAAGAGCTCGTATGCGTTAATGCGCGTGCGGAGAGAGCAGGAAAATGTCACCGAACTGACCTCAGTCTCTCTCTCTCTCTCTCTCTCTATCTCTCTCTCTATCTCTCTCTCTATCTCTCTAGGACTTTCCGGGTTTTCGAAATTGATATTTTTTTTTCGTCTCCCTCTCTTTGTGTCTCTGGCGCGCGCAGCGATCGAATGGCGATCTATATATATTCAGTGGCCGAATCGAGCGTCGGCGGCAGCGGCGGCGGCGTCTCCCCTATATACGCTCCGCGTCTTCTCCGATCTCATTCGTCTTTCCTCCTCCTTATATACTTACTGCGTCTCTCTCTCTCTCGCTCTCTTCTTACCCTCGCCGAGGCTTTTTATGCCGCCCCAAAGTCCGAGGGTGGCCGTTTTTCTCTCTCTCTTCGGCCGTGAAGCGCGCGCGTGGCGCATTTCCTCGCTCTTAATAAACGTACATGCGACCGACAGAGAGCAAGAGAGAGAGAGAGAGACAGCGAGAGTCTGGACCACTAGGATATATATATATATATATTTCTTTACGTGTCTCCAGAAACAACCGTCTTATTACTTGGCACGCACACCTTGAATTTTGAGGACGTTCTCCCTTTACACACGTACGTGCGTATATTTGAGATGTCCATCTGTGCATAGTAAATGAGAAATATAATCAACAAAATGATTCGCACATTGCAATTTTTTTTAAATTGATTTCTGTTCATAAAGCTTGGCATACAGTAGCAAAAATTGATTCAACAAAGTTTCATAAATCATGTCTGTTTAACAGAAACCGAACCCTATACGAAGATTTCCGCGTAAAAAGCGTATCTGTGGACAACATACATCCATAATATATTGCAGATTGGCATTGAAATTATGTTGGAAATATGCGGAGAACATATTAGAAATACAGTTAACCCATTAACGACCAACACCCTGAATTTTCAACATCTTTTTCAAGGCTTTTTTTCAACTAAAAAAAAGGTTTAAAAATTTTAAAAAGATCATCTCCGACGTATTTTGAGCTGTTCTTTTCAATGGTGATACCAATTTTTTGTTAAAATACTCCTGCAAAAAAATATGGCGTGTTTTTCACGAAAAAAAAGTTAAAAAATTTGGAAATTTTGAACTTTATGAATTTTTTTCATAAGGAAAATGCAACCTTTAGTATACCAAAAAAAATTATAAATGAAATTTTAAGTTTTTTTAAATCTATCTTGGATTAATAGAAAATATTTTTAAATGTAATATATTTATGTATTTTCGTGTTAGTTATTTATTTAAATATAATAAAAAGTACATTAAAAGTGGTTTTTTAGTCATTATTTATATTTATAACTTTGTCCCTGAAAAATCTTAAATGAATAATATTATTTTAATATTTACATTATAGGTTATGCGTATGTATGTATATTATATTTATTAATGATCGATGACAATAATCTCAATATGTAATACTATTTCAGTTATTTTAATATTATTTACTATTTAAATAGTATTTAAAAGCATTATTATCATGCACGTGTAGTTTACCTGTACGTGTATATCTATACTTTGAGATGCGGTGTTGCCATGTTGTCAATAAGATATACTATCCTATCATACATTTCATTATATATTGCAGAAAAACTAATATTAATAGTCGGTAAAGTGCAATTTTTCAAACTGTAAGATATAGCTAAATATTTTTCCTTTTAAGTAGTATGTTTTTTAAATTGATATCACTTCTTTAAGTATAACTAAATTCAATGTAAATATTATAGCTATCATGTACAAGCGTTCCATTACGCTTCATATTAAAAGTGCCAACTTTGACGAATGATTTCTCCACAACGGGATGGTAAAATGAGTTAAAATTTTGCAGGCTATCGTGTAATGAATTATACAATATACTATTTAATTTTCATGCATTTATCACTACTTTGCTATCACTCCGGACCCACCTTAAGTATGTTAACCCTTTAATGCCCAACTTGACCAAAATTCGTCGCTAGTTTCAGCCTAATACTTCATATCGAATTAGTAATTTAATATTATTCCAAAGCAACTTTCCTAACGTTTTTGGGTCCGCTCTTCTCGAATTCGAGATTAGATTGACGCAAAAAACAGTTTCAACAATAGTTTTTTAATGTTTTTCAACAAAAAATGCAAATTTTACCAGTCGATTTTTTTTGAAACGTGAATTTGGCTTCGATAAATTTATAAAATAATGTTTCAAACTATCCTATCGTGGTCATCGATGAGTAAATACATATAACGCATTATGCAAATGACGTCACACATAAACAACTGCCATATTTATTTATTATAACCGAAATAAATTGTTGAACCACTCATATCTCAAGAGCAACTATCGATGACTACGATAGGATAGTTTGAAGCATTATTTTATAATTTTATCGAAGTCAAATTCAAGTTTCAAAAAAAATCGACTGGTAAAATTTGCATTTTTTGTTGAAAAACATTAAAAAACTATTGTTTAAACTGTTTTTTGCATCAATCT
>UELV01144201.1:0-23422 GCA_900490015.1 Megastigmus stigmatizans | reverse complement strand
TATATATATATATATTAAATAGTTCGCGGTATCGAGCCAACATGCATCGCGTAATTTACTTCCCGGAATATGTTTATTCCTCAACCCCCTTTTTTTATATCTAGCGTGATCGCCGGTTTATATTACATACCTACTTATATACAACAATCCCGTTTTTCCACCGTTTTGCTTTTGCATAAAAGTCGAAGAGTCGTCATCGGCATTGATAATGTAGGCGCGTTAATTGCGTAATAAGGATAATGTTCTCGCTATATATCGAGCTCAGGAACAAAATTCATCGGCGCCCAATTAGAAGAGGGAAAGATGCGCATTTAAAAGAAAAAAGAAAACAAGAGAGAGAGAGAGGACACCGGTGCCGCGCACGCCTGACGCAGCGCGATGGTGATAGGGTTAAAATGGCATCAATTATTCAGACGAATTCCTTTTCCCCTTCTCTCTCTCTCACGCGGCGACTATACGCGCGCTCCGAGTGCTTTGCGCGCGCGCGAGCCTGAATTATTTAGTCCGACAAAGGGGCCTCTCTCTCTCTCTCTTCTCTCTCTCTCTCTCGCTCTGTCTCCTTCTCTCTGGCACAGCACGCGCGCCTCGTATAAACGCTGCAGGACTGAATTACGATTCGACGGCTGAAGGAAGAGTCGCGCGCGCGTATACCGTATTGTTGTTGTATCTCCCTCGCATTTTTGTTTTCTAACTCGCGCGTCACCTGTTTTTATGTGCTTCGCGAAAGCGATGCGAGAGCTTCATGAAAATGAAATTTTAAATTAGCCTCATTGCTGGCTCGCTTCCTCTCTGCTTTCTCTTCTCTTCTCTTCTCTTTTTTTTCTATTAGTAGTGTACGCTTACGCGAGCTTCCTCGAGTCTAGTTGATGGATACCAAAAATCCATACGCGCCATAAAAAAATTAAAACCGTTAACGATGGTCTAAGTTGAAGAACACCGAAATGCCTACACACACATTTTACATATAAATTATAAATAGAATACTAAAGCAAACTAACCAAAATTTTCAAAGCCTAAAATTCCTTCACAAAACCACATTAAAATCGCATGACACCTAAAAATTTTCATTCAACAACAATTTAATAGCCAATAAAGAAAGCTTTACTGCGCCAGAGCTGCTCACCTTAAAAATATCTGAAACGGCAAAATAATTTCTAGCTCACCGATTAATTTGGAATGAAATCATAAAGATTCGCCAGGAATAAATGCATAGTAGGCCGCTAACACTGCCGATTTACGAGGCGGCTTCTTTTCGCATTATAAACCGCCGCGAAATTAAGCATGAGACCTGGGTAAAAGCAGGTCGGCCGTGTCCAATAAGAGTAGCGACGGCGGCGGCAGGAGCTGGTAAGATTAGGGGTAGGGTAATTGATATTAATCGCGAGGTGGTCCTCGCTCACGAGCCTCGTGAGTGTGTTGACCGAGTAAACGCTTTGCATCGCGTCCGCTCTAACCAGCAGCAGCAGCGCTTCCAAATCCGCGCAGCCCGCCTTACAACGTCACCTCCGTCTTAGACTGTCTTGGGACGAACACGTACGACGTTCTTCTTCGGCCCGATTAGCTCCAAGTTCCTAGGCGGCTCACACCGAGGCCGAGGAGCTACTCTCATGCCGAGCTGAGCTTCTCTGAGCCAATAGCTCTGATTTAGTCCCATTCAAGTAAGGTTTATTTATAATTGGAACTTTAACCCTTTAACGACCAAGACCCCAAATTTTCAACATCTTTTTCAAGGCTTTTTTCAACTAAAAAAAAAGTTTGAAAAAACTTGAAAAAGATGGTTGAGAACTTGAGAATGGTGATACCGATTTTTTGCTAAAACACTCTTGAAAAAAAATATGGCGTGTTTTTCACGAAAAAAAGTGATAAATTTACAGCCCGATAATATTTCAGTAATTATATATATATAAATGCGATAAAATATTATCACCACCATTTTTTGGTTTTGAATAAAGCATACCAATTTATATTTTAATAGCGTTATATGTTCGTATGAATAGAAATAAATTTAATTAAGCATATCAAACAACTTCTTAAATTAATTACAAACAAAATAATTTAATAAGTTTTTAAACAGTCGACCCAATTACCAATAATTTTCTTTCAACTTATAATTGTGACAAAACTTAAAAGACTAAACATGTATGCTAATTAAAATTGCAAAGGTATACTATCTTTATAAATAGAATGAATTAATGCAGCTTCATAATTATTTCTTCAATCCATCGCAGTACCTGCGCGTATCTCCCGCAAGAATAATTTACACTTAATACACGTCTCTTATATTATGATAGTCCGTGGAAATACACCATTCTGTATGAAAAACATTGGCACAATTGTATCGTCCAGTTCAATTTCAGTGGTTGATCACCGAAGTTACGACGATACTTGGGGAAAGTGGACGTTAAATATCATTCCAAAATCCCATGCGATTGTTCATGATATCCGTATGTCGCGTTACGTCGATTGTCCCGTTAATTACTTTCGCAGTCGATAACTGCGCCCGAGATTTTGAGCGACAGTCAACTCAGCTAAACAAAGCAACGCCCCATAAATCACGAGCGACGTTTTTCCTTTATCGCTTTATGCAGATTCTCCGCGTTTTTTCTTTTTTTTTTTATTCCGGGATCAGGCGCACGAAAGGACGATGAAGTGGAGGGGACAAAAAGGATGAACGAAATTTTTGTATCCGAGAGCGCAGGTGAGAAAGGTCGAGTCGACTGTAAAAGAACTGAAAAACGTTTTTCAAGAATTCATGCTTCAGAGGAGTTGAATATATACCGTGTACTTTTTTTTAGATTGATCACGATAAAATTGATCATTTTAACGATTTTCAATAGTGAACTGGTGTAAAAGTGAATAAACATACCTAGGACATTATGAAAATTTTTAAATAATATTGAAAGAACGGTTAATTGAGAATTTGAGTAAATATATTCAGTACATTTTGATTGCTGAAAAAACAGGTTATTGATTATTAAAAATAGTTTGAAAATTAATTACTGGCAACAACAGTTATTTTGAAACCAAAACTTGATGCAATTAATGAACTGACGTTTATTTGGCAGTGATTGATAATCCATACATAATGAATGGCCAAAAACGTTGTATTCGACTTCAAAAGCTATTTGAGTCGCATCGATTTTATACATTCAATATTTTATAAATAGATTTCTTCGGTTAAACATATACTAACCGTAATTACAACAATAAATATATATAGAGTTCTATATATGCGATTCTATAAAACCATTTTGTCCATTGGTCAGACTCTCGAAGTGTACAAAGAAATTATTACTCGTATGGTTCAATAGCACAAGTTTTTCATCAACATGAGAGCTCAACTTAACCGATTGAAGTGAAGAAAAAAGAAAACTCCCTGCATTCATGGTGTTTTCAGAAAGTCCACTCAGAATCGCAAAGCTTATACCAATATGTTCGTCAAGAGACGGGGCGGGCGAGAGCAGGAGAAAAAGAAACGGCAGAAGAAGAAGCGGCGGCGCGGACGGAAGCAGAAAGTGAAGACTAGAAGAAGGTAAAGGAGAGAGCGAGAGAGAGACAGAGAGTAAAAAAGGGAGAGTGAGAGGGAGAGAAAAAAGTTGGGAAATCCGGTTGGAGGTGTCGAGAGGCCGGGCTCGCGAAGGTAACAGGAAATGACAAAGTGCCGCTCAGAGCTCCGGAGTACATACGCGAAATTGCCGCGGAGAATTTTGCCGCGCCGACGCCGCCGCCGCCGTCCTCGACGTACACCTAGTCGTTGTCTCGGCGCGAGGAAAGAAAAAAAAAGTTAAAAAGGAGGCCTTCGTCTTCCGGATGCGAGTAATTTCTCAAAAGGCACGTACTTTATGTATATACACGCGTTGCCGGAGAGAAATTTTTCGCCAAAGAAATTTTTCGATGGAGACTGCCTTTTTCACTCTCACACGAGATCGCACTTGGCTCTTTTACTTTTCTTTTTGCGAATTTTCATTTTCACTCTATTTAATTGCAATTTTTAGGTTGAGTATCACACTATTTTAATGTGTTCGAAAATTTGAAAAATAAGAAATATTGCAAAAAAATAATTAGAAAAAATTCACAAATATTTTACAAGTAATTGCTATGTATTTGCCCAGAGGCTTTCTTTCTTACGGTTATAATTGATCCCTTTGTCCCACTTTGAAGCGCATTGATTAATTCAGCAAGCACAAAGTACATTTAAATAAAAAAGCCCTTTCGTTAAAATCTTAAGCGTCTCGCTAAATTGTTTTCGTTTCTCAATGCAATTAAAATCTATCGCAGCTGGAAACAATATATAAGTTTTAATAAGAATTCATGAATTCTAATAAAAAAAATTCTATCCTCTTCGCTAAAAAGAAAATTCAAAACAAGAAAGTTAATGTAACGTTGTTAAAATAAGTAGGTTATGCCGAGACTAGTCAGACGTGGCCGTAGTACATTCTTCATAGGTTCATAGGTACATAGATCTACTTACAGTTATATACATAGAACCTAATTTCAAAATTTTCGTACAGAAATTGGAAAAAAACCGAAATAAAAATAGACTTTTGCTATAGTCAATTCATCTTATAGATAAACATAGACCACCTAGTTTCTGAAGCTATTATCTTGAGTCGAATAAAGTTTTTATAGTTTGGGTATAGGGTGGGGGGTCGAACAAAAAAGTGAAATTAACCGATAACACCGATAGACTTTGAAATAGAAAAACACCAGCGTTTTCCCCTCTCTCTCTCTTTCGGCTTCCTCCTGGGGTCCTCTCTTTTGCAGCACCCAGGACTGAGGCATGGCTGCTTCATCATCACGGCCTGCAACATCCTTAATACATTCTATCCCCCGCTATTCAGTCCAATAATAAACTCAGCAAGGTACGTAGCCGAATTTCTTGATGAGTTGCCGCGAAAGGATCTTGCTGACTGAAGAGTCAGAGTAGTCACTGAGAGCTTAGAGGAGATGCACCATCCGACTACCACCATCTTCAGGGATATAGCTTATTCGTCAAGAAAAAATGACAATATTTCAAATCACTTTCTCTTAAAACTGTTTAAAAAAATTTATTTGTTTATATATATATATTATTGTTATTACTGACAATTTTACAAAAAAAAACATACCACTAATTGTATTTACGTAATAAATTTTATTTAGGTAATCGAATCTAATCTATCAAGCGCTGCTTCTAGTTTCTGATATATCCTTTTTTTCCTTATTCTTCCGTCGATGCAAGGAGCCAAGTCACCGACTACCAACAACAGACACGCGCTACTTTTTTCTCGTCCCTTTCATTTCTGTTTTTTAGCTTTGCCCTCCTAGACTTTGCATTTTTTCGTAGACTCGTTTCGTAATCTATCGGTTTTTATACTGGTATTTAGGGCAAATTATAACTGCTTGTATTAACTAGATTTGTTAGCGTTTGTTTCCGATATTAAGTTTTAAACAGCTCGCACAATTTTGATTTCCAATTATTGTAGACGTGCATTTGTTATAGTTTGGGCAACAAGTTTATTTGCGTATGTGAAGAATCGACTAATTTTGAATTTTATTCATAGGCAATATTTGTTTTAGATCGAATGTTACTTATTGAATAAATGTGTCATTTCAAACTATTTCCAAAATTACTTTTCGATTAGGAAATTACATTACTAATTTCATGAATTTTAAAGACGATAAATATTTATAGGTAGTGGATTATTTTCTGAAATCTTACGAATGCATATCAGAACAAATAGTAAACTAATATGAATAGTCTGAAAAAATCATTTACAGTTTTTTTAGTTTATAGATAAAAATTATTGTGTTACAAAAAAATTTTAATTGTATATGCATTACTATTATTTTCTAGCTCTGGTGGAAACATACAAAAATTTTATCTATTAACAAGACATTGTAAACGATGGTAAAGGAAGAATTATTGTACAAATTTCTGCGGCTACTTTGTAGTTATGTGAAAACGCGTTTTGCCACTTTTTTAACCTATTTATTTCGATTCAGTCAAATTAAATTTACTTGGGACACCGCAAATGGTAAGTGGTCAAAATATTTTTTTTACATAAATATAATAAATTTTTCGTAAATTAAATTCCAGGTTCCTAGCTTTGATAAGCTGATTGTAATTGTCCAATAAATGTATTGTTTTAATTAATTAAAATTATTAAAGAATATAACCAAAAACTGGACAATGAACAAATAAAAAACAAGTTTAGTTCGATAAATTATTTTGCTATATGTCGCTATTTTAAATTAAAGTTAAATTCTGTTTCACAAATTATTGATGCTAAATTATCTGAAAGTAATTTCTACAAATTAAACAAATCCAATGTTAAAAAATTACAATGTACACTCGAAATCAGCGAATGATGTTTCTTTTTATAAGTTTTCTGATACAATGATAAGGTTTCAGAAAAACGAAGCGCATCGCACTCGTGTTAAAAACGAGGAAAACATACTTTACGCCATTGCGGCTCTCGGTTTTTCCGAGTATTGTGGCGCATCCCGGAAAAGAGGAAAATTCATGACGCCTGTCGTTAGAAGTGAAAAATCGACAGCGAATTTCCGCAACCGAATTGTAGGAGAAATAAAAGTGTAATTGTGGATACACGTTCTATCATTGAGAGTTTCACTGATTGTATATTTTCTAATTTAACGCTATTTCTGGAAGAACTCTTTTTTTTTTCGTGAAATTTGGAGCTTTTACCATTCAATTCGTTATCAATATTCTATGACAGTTATGAAAGTATACCTGTATAAATTTTATAGGTTCGTAGAATCGGAGTTTTTTCCAATACGGTGCAGGACTGAAAATGTTGTTTCATTTTATCAATATTACCATTACCCAAATACAAATTATGTATAGCATTACAGGTAGCTGCAATCGTGAGATTATGTATTTTAGCCCAAATATTTAGTTAAGAAAGCACATGAAAAAATAATACCTATAGAATTAATTTAAAAAAAGTATAACTTCAATAAATTTTTTTAAAGAAAACACTTAAAATATGAGGTATCAACTACATCATTAGATTATAGACTTTGATAGTAAAAATGACTTTCTTCTATTGTATAGACAAGCATGATATTTATAATTTATATGGGAAAAAAAAAATTAATGTCGACAAATTTTTATCGTATTTCTCACAGCCCAAACCACGAAATCTTGTGTCAGCAAATACTCCAACCCGATTCGGCTACTGATAGGCCGCCATTGTAAGGGAATAAAATTCATTAATCCCAATCACCGAGCACAATCGCTACTTTTCAATGGCGCTCAACAGTCGAGCAAGTAGTCAGCGCTAATATTCCGCAATCCCATTCAGCCGATTTATATATTTTCTCGCGAAGAAAAAGGGATACGAGGGGGGCGGTAGGTGAATGGCAATGCACAAACAAAAGTGGAAACAAAAGCGTTGCGTTTTCGTCCGGCGCACCCTCCACCTTCCACCTTCCTCCTACCTCCCCCTTCCTCCTACTCCTAGCACACACAGACGCCCACATATACACGAGAATACGCATTCATTCGCCTATATGGCTTGGATTCGCTAATCACCGGTCCATTGTATACTCGTGTTTACCCCCACCAGCTTCCACACACATATACCTACGTAGACGCAGAGCATGCGGGAGGGTAGTGTGTGGCCATAGCCTTTGCGACAATTAGCGCGAATTCTCGCGCTGATGCAGTTTTGCCCTCGTGTGCCTCCCCCCACCAGCGCCATCAGCAGCACCGCTCCTGAATTGTTTCGCCGGGTCAAAAGCCCGACGTTGAGCCGCGAATTCAAACGCTATCTACTCCATCCCCACCCTGCTCGCCTGCTATACTCTCTCCCCAACCCCCTTTTTCCCCGGAATTAGCGGGGAGAGGTTACACGAAAGAGGGGAAGAGAAGGAGAGAGAGAAGGGGAGAGAAAGAGAGAGAGAGAGAAGATCGCGTCGCTCCGCGGATGCCGCAATGCAGGGTCGTGCCTCCCGTCTACCTAACCCCTCTTTCCTCAGCAGCGCAGCTGCCCACTCCTTTCGAGTGACGTATAGTATATAATTCCGCGACGCTCGATTCTCGGATTCGTTAGGAGCTGTGCGCGCAGTTTATTTTTCTTTCTTTTTTCTGTTTTTGCTTTCTGTTTGTTTTAACGAAGATTTTTCCTTTTCTTTTGACGGTCATAAATTGTTATTACGTTGATGTAGAGTTGAATGTTTAGAAAAATCCGTGACGTCGAGTGTTTATTTAGTCTACTTTTTTTCAGAAATATTTCTTGTCCAATCTTATAAGAATATGTCAGTGTCCGTTAAGAGTTCGTCGGAGTCACTAAAAATTTTAATTTTCCGTCCTTAAAACGTCGAAATACCAACAAGGATTTCAAACTTTTCTCTTTAACAAATTAACGAACTAACTTGAAACTTTAGGAGAAGATAAATTGATCATAAGTGAAGCATTCTCAGCTCAGGAATTACCGATAAATTACATAAATGTAATATTTTTGCATGCAAGGTTAGAATCACGTCATTATTATATTATTATAATTAACTAATTCCCAAGTTCTTTATTCATACTTCCTTGTTCAATATATAATAGATAGAAATATTAGCATTATCATTATTTCAGACGTAAGAAAAAATTATTAGCGGACACAATATATGAATTTAATTTATTATGCAAAAGACAGTTTGTGCAATGCTTTTCATTGTCTGTAATACTTGAGAAATTGAATTTACCATTCTTATTTGTACATTATTTGAAAAAAAATTTCTTTCAATTCAAACAGCTTAACGAAATGGAAATGTAAAAAAGAACTTAAAAAGAAAAGCTTCAAACAAGATTTTTGAAAGAAGTATCTTATACAAGCGATTGTTGATCTTATTTTTTCTCTTAAATTGACTATTTTTACACTAGTACCAACGAACATGTGTTCTATGCATAATGATTGTACGTCTGATGAGGATGGCATAAGTATCGCATAAGCCATCGAAAATATTGCTGTAAAAATATCCATTTATTCCTTGGCGATCTTTAATACCCTTTACACTTTATACAAGTTACTGTGCAAGAAAAATCTTTCTTTTTGAAAGTTCAAATAAGTGAAATTGCATAACACTTACCGATTTTCCATTCTGCATTTGTTTTCTCTCGTTTTGCAGTTAGCCTTGAAGTCATCGTACAAATTGATGCAAGATTTGACACGCGTGCAGACGCTCAGCGCCTGGTTGCAGGTAGGCAACGCATCCACGGAGTACGGTTCCTTTTCTGCAAACAGAAGCCAAATTAAAAACTTAAGTAGCATTCAAAACCATATACATGTACTTTTACAGTGTACTAAGAGAAGTGTATCTTTGAAACAAATGTGAATTTAAAATCATAATCATTTGAAACGGAATTATTTATTTTTTAATATTTTATAAAAACTGAAGCTGAGGTTAGAATAGAAAACTAAATTGCAATTGTGTCTCTATTTGTAATTGTTGCTGAGGGGAGGCCAGGGTGAAGAGACTACAACACCACTTGAATTAGAATACAATTAGTTCTTTTAAGTAAAAATGTCTGTAACTTATCTTGATATTGATAAATAAAAAGTATCAATATTTCAACTAATGGAGAGTCCTAACGAGATCAGAATACAATGAATCCCTTAGAGGAAGCGTACAAAACCTACATTATCACTTAGTGAATAAAAAATATTAAATTTAATACTCGCTGCAAGAAGTTGGTCCTCGTAAATCAGATACATGACGTTTTACTTGAAAATTCGTGTACAGGGGTTTTTGAGGTTGCTGATTACAAATCCGTTGTAAGAAAAACCATCAACATTTGTCAGATTTATGAGGTTGGCTAGTTAGAATCCCTCAAGGACTCTACTTAGTGTATCAACAGTAACAAAAACTTAGTTCCTTACATGACAGGAAAGTTGAAAAAAGTTAGATTAAAACTTGGGTCTCCCTGTACTCGTCTGTTTCTACTTGCATCTATTGAGCATAGACACAAGCATCTTGGCCTCTTTCTGCATGATATTGCAAGTTTCCTATATATGTTTCCCTTGCAATTTCAATAGGAGCCAGTGTCGGGAACCTTCATTATTTTGAGTTTCAAATATGAAAAAAGGCTGAATTAATTATTCCCTGTACTTAATACATGGAAGTAGAAACAGACGAGAATAGAAAGACACTGATTTTTAATTAAGTTTTTGTCAACTTTCGCTTCAAGTAAGAAGGCCAAATTATTGCTTAAATTTAATGTCTTTTGATGTTTTAAATAATAACATAGGTTTCGTATACTGTCCCTAGACTCTACTTCTTATTACAATCTCGTGAGCATTCTTCTTTACCTATTGTTATTTATTGCTTTGCTAAATAATAAAATAATTCTGAAACACAACTAAGACTTATATTGACCTAAAAATGAATCGCCATTCTTATTAATTCTGGTAACCACTCATATAACAGTTTTTTACATACTATAATTTAAATCATCGTCAAAACGATTAGTAAAAACAGGATCAAAGCTGCACGAAGCAGTCACCTCAAATCATATTACAGCCTGAACGTCGCTAAAATCGCCAATTCCATATCGGCGTAAAGTAAGCGGTGCGCACTTTTGCGAAATTAATTTTGCCCCCAATCAAGCGTAATTAAGCAACGGCTGTGGCGCTGTTAGAGAAAAAATATCGTTTCAGAAAATTTTAATTAGCGATATTAAAAATCGCGATGTAATAGGAAATGAAGGCAAAAAATGTGTACGAGCGTTCAGTTGGTGGACTTCTACGTCGCTAGTGAAAATTGATTCGCTAACTGCCGAAATCGGATACACGTGCGTGCGTTATTCACGATTCTCATAAGCGGAACGCAGACAATTGTTACGTCGAAATTTTTTTATACGAACAAACTTTTTTTTAAATATGTTACGTCGGGTATTTTATATTCATAAAATCGATTAAATAATAGAAATTCATAATAAAAAATATTCATACTGAATATTTTATTATAGTATTTCCATTTGTCTAATTAATAATCTTAAAAATTCAATGAGTAACTATTAAAATGTATAAGTTATTTTAATCAATTTTTTATATGTCGAGACTATTCAGAAATTGTAACTTGGCTGAATTAATAACACGATAATATTTATTGTAAAATAAATTGAATACTACGATAATATTTAGTATAACATTGCACGTAGAATCCCGCAAGCTCTTTTTATGCATGATAAAAGATTCATTATTTATGATTTCTGCATTAAACAACGAAGTATTAAAAATAATTTTTTTTTTGCAATACTCTAAAGAAAGATTTCATTCCAAAATGCACAGAAAAAATATACATTTTTTGTAAGAACAATTAAATGAGTTTAGTTAAAATAGTACAACTAAGATTATAAATAATTGTAAAAATAATCATAACAAAACGACCCTAATAAAAAATATTCTATAAAATTTTAGGTTTTGTAGCAAAAACATAGTCGCTATCCATTTTTGAGCACCAACTAGTTCTTACAGAAAAAATTTTTAATTCTTGAAAATTTGAAAAATCCGTTCTTCGCGACAAGAAGCCAAAACCGTTTTTTCCCATCTATCCACAAGCGTAAAGAAAAGGAGCATCAGCGAGCAATTCAATCGTTAATTTTAAGGTTCAACCTGACCAAAGCATCTTAAAACGACAGATAATTCGTCGCTCTTGCTCGTTAAAATTAAACAAAAAGAAAGAAGCGCCGAGTTATCAAATACTTCAATATATCTCCCTCTCCTACTCTCTCTCTCTCTCTCTCTCTCTCCCCCTCTCTCGCCCGCTCAGCACTAAATTATTCTCGCGAGCTCGAGGGTCGATCCGCGTATACACACATACTTTCGTGCGCACACACACACACACACACACACACACACACACAAAGGCGCGCACGCAGATACGGAGCCGCGCATAAATTATTAATTACGCGGTGGCGCCTTCAGTGGGTCGCCTCGTTAACCGCGAATGGAAGCGAATGGAACTATTAAATAACCGAAGCAGCAGCAGCAGCAGTAGCAGCGACGGCAAGGAGAACTTGCAGTTTTTAAAAGCGAGGGGAAAAAGCGCACGGAGTCATTAAGAGGCGTTTGAATTCGCTTGCGGCGGTTATTTAAATTTTCGGGGTTGAGAGGAGGGGTAGCCGGGCCCCAAATTAAACTTTATTGTCGCGATTTTAATGAAAAAGGCTCGCTTTCGCCGCCGCGTCTACATCGGCCTGAGCTCCGTTAATAAAGGCAAAGTTCTCGCGACTGATGATTCGCGCGCATCGCGAGAACGCCTCCACTTTATTATGCGCCGCCTCGGACGTTTATTTGTGCCCGTGCTTTTTTTTTCTTTTTTTTTTTGTCAATTCGACAAAGTAGATTGTTTGCGGTTTATTGAAGTGGGTAAGACAAAATACGTTTCTTCTAGCTTTCCGAGCGCAGTATCAGTGGACAATCTTTTAGCTCCGCACATATTTAGAATACTTTTAAATAATGAACAGAAGTTGTATGTATGTAATAGATGAGAATTTTAATTAGTGTAAATTCTTTATGACAATGGGATTGGATGCATAATCCCAAAGTTTCTATTTTTTTTTAATTTTCAAGAACGTCATTTCCTTTGGCTAATAATTAATTACCTACAAAAATTACATTGAGTAAGTTACAAACCTTATTAAATCTTTATGGAGAAGAAATGCTGGTATTATAATTCCGTATAATCTCTTAATGCAACTCAAATAAATTAAAGTTATCAAACTTGCAAGTAAAACTTTAATATCGCTAATAAAAATAATTATTTGATTATGTAATAACTGTGCATTTGTAACATATAATTGTATGTTCGTAAGGTACGGGTTAAGTAGGCAATAATATACATGAGTATGAATTATTAAGAAAAAATTCTGGATTATGTAGGGATTCACATTTATCATTCAATTTTTTTTACTTAGATGATACATTTTTTATAATTAAGATGTGCGTAGATCAATTATTCACTTCATTATGAAATTTGGTCTACAAAAAAAAATACGTACAATTATTGTATTTATTATTGTTTTTTTTTATAACGTGTTTACCTGTACACTTATCCGTTAAAGGTTGTCCTATGAGATTAATAAACCGAAGTAAAAGAAAAATAAATAAAAAATAAATTAATTATTTAAAATATAATTACTTATATAAAAAATGGCCGACCTATATTTCTAACTTTTGAATCTCACATCATAAATCTGAGTTACTAGCATCCAGTAATACACGGAGGAGATAATCTTGTTCGTGGTAATAGTATTTTAAATTCAAATAACGTACGAGGGACAATTAAAAATGATTCACGTACTGCGGATGTGCACTAAATGCAGCCTGGAAAGTTTTCAATATCCTACGAATCTCCGCATTCGTATAGCATGCAATGGTATTGCGATATAAATAAGCTGTAGTGGAATTAAATCTAAATATCCTGATTTCGACGATCCTAAAATACTCGGCTTTTGTTCGGGCATTGCGAAGTTCCAGGAAAAGTGTTGCATTAATAGACTTAATTAAATTCTGAATCGGAAATAAAATTGTACTAATTGATCTATTAATGTTGTTTTTTTTAGCAACATTTTACTGAGAATCGTTTCGCAGTTACTAATGAAGTTATTGAGTTAAGGAGAATCGGGGTTTAATAAAAAAAATGAGAGAACAGCATAAAATTGAAAATTATTGTGTTTTAAAGTATCAGAGATTATTCTAAACTTTTTCAATATTTTTTAACGACCAATTTTTGAAGATGCAATGCACCAAATATTGAGTTTTTTTACTAGAGATCTTATGGGAAGCAGTACATATTTGGGCTGTATTTTGCTTAAAATTACTTCCAAATTTTGCGTTCTCACGAGTAAAGTATATTTTCTGTGTAATATACAGGGTAAGAGCGGTGAGCGGTACCTCACTTCCGGTGCAGGAAAACCTCCATTTTTAACGATAACAGTGTTAGGTAAAGTTTGTAAATTGAGCATACCTGCATTCTTATTTCTAAAAATCTGGTAATTATCATAAAGCAATTGTACAAATAAAATTACATATTTAGGCATATGAATTCTTTGAATGTGTACAAGTGAAATGAATAACTTTAAATACATCATTTGTATGATAAACAAATTAAAATGTTCTAATTTTTTTAGAATATATATGTGTATATATAGCAAAAAATGAAAACTATTTCTTGAATAATCCTTGAAATAAAAATTTGTTATCAAGTAATATAATTAACGATTTTAATATAATTAGACCAACAAGATTGTATTTTGCGTCTTCTTTAAAATTTTCTTGGTTTTTTTTTATATAAGGTGAGGTTGAATCGCAGTTAGAAACACAGATACAAAACAAGGCCGAAGCTTTACTTGCATATAATGAAATTTCATAAAGTTTTTCACCTTTAAAAAGATCGAAAATTCACCGCTTAAAAGCGAATTATCAGTTCCAGACTAGCGAATGCCACTCTACCCGAAAAGAAATTAGAGCTTAGTGCTTACATCAAAAAAATTTCTACATAATCTTTGAAATAAAGAAGCGAACACACGTAGAGGTAAGCTAATGTCGACGCTAGGAAGATTTTCCTAGAATTCCTTTCGCAAAATATCGCGGCAGGTAAGGATGTAAATCGTCGGATCGCCCGGCTCTCTACGCGCCATTACCGGTTACCATTCGGCTGATCGAAATTTCATTGGCTGGCAGACGGCAAAATATTCTGAGCCACGGAGATGCAATAAAACGTCGAATCCGCTAAACACGCGTACACACGAAAGCTATTCTTCCTACGCTGCCGCTGCTGCTGCTGTTACTGCATAGCTGCGCAGTATGGGCAATTTATCAGGGCTACGAGTAAGTGCGGATTCATTC
The DNA here is from genome assembly GCA_900490015.1 of Megastigmus stigmatizans. NCBI lineage: Eukaryota > Metazoa > Arthropoda > Insecta > Hymenoptera > Megastigmidae > Megastigmus > Megastigmus stigmatizans. The sequence goes on along the minus strand of UELV01144201.1, from coordinate 8,576 downwards.
GTACGTGTACGTATTCTTGGGCTGCTTCTTCTACTCTACAACGTTAACTATTTGGATGGGGAAAAATTATTGCTCATACAGAGAGTATATCGTTACTGAAGTCGTGAGTTGATTCTCGGTTTCATTAGGGTAAATAATTGAGTTGGGTGGATGTCTTTTTAGACTAATAAAACTAGCTGTTTTCTGATATTTTGTCCAGGTGACCGAAGTCTGATTTTTATATTTAAAGTCTTTATAGTACATAAATGTGCAAACTAGAGTTGAGAGGAGTAGAGATGATGATCAAAATATAAAGTATATTGACGATCAATTATCTATGTATCTATGCATTTGTCTTTTCTTTGTTTTTTGAACGCATGCAACATATACGTTAAAGGTGTATTCTGCCAATTATAACTAAAAGTTTTCAATAATTAATAGTCTCATATCACTGAATAACGAATCGCGTATAGAATGATCATCAACTTCACCCATCACTTTATCAAATAAGCCATGCCAGCCATCCAATCGCTGTCGACAAATTTTATCGGCCACATTGAGAACTCCCAGTCTCAATGAGAGATCTCCAAAGAAGCAGCTGCAGCAGCAGCAGAGTCTCGATCCGTCCACACGCACCTTTGCGTTCCGGAGAAAAGCCTCTCTATACGACTCGAGCTCGGTAGAAAGAAGAGCATTGGGAATTATCTACGAATCGTTCGGGGCTCTCGGGGGTTCAAAAGGCTCGAAGACGAGCCCTTGGGAAAACGAACAATGGGGCTAGGAAAGAAAGAGGCGCGGGGGCTTTGTGAGAGAGGGAAGAGTTGGCCCGTCAAAGATACCGCACGTCTTTTGTTTCGCAGTCACCTTTGGAGGTTTGGTTAAATACTGAATTCTCCGAGATGCGCGCCGCCTCTCGCTTTCTCGTGCTCTCTTTCTTTCTTTCTATTTCTGTCTAGAGGCTTGTCTAATCCCTTCTGCCTTCCTCCTCGTTCTCGTGCACTTGAGTAAGTTGCCCCAACCTAGATGTCACGGGGAAGAGTCAATTGCAGCTGAGACGATTCTATTTTTTTGGAAATCACGGGATGCGTGTCGATAATGTAGTTGCGATAGGGTAGGTATTTGTAGAAATAGATTTTTCTTTAATTTTGAAAAAGACCAAGAGGATCGTATGTCTTAAGGTAATCTATTAAAAGTCACTTTAGGATAAAGAAATTTTTTGAAGAAAAAAAGTCTTTCTGTGTGCTCCAAGAATCACTTATTAGGTTTTTATACGTAATGTACAGAAGGCTTCATTTCAGAAGGCAACCTCTTTGGAGCTTTCTTTAACAAAACTATTATCCTTTCCCTAATAAAAACATTCGAGGCTTTCATTTAAACTTGAAGCAAGAAAAAAAAAAAAGAATCAAATCCAGTGAACAATAATTGGCTGGAGTGGCAAGTTGAATAATTGCAAGTGCGAATCTTCTCTCCAGTTAACGGCGTATAAATACTCCGAAATCATCATTCTCCTCTCCTCGTCGCCAGTCTATTTCGCATTAATCGCGCGGTTGAAGTTCTATACCCTCGGTAGTGTATATACATATATACGTATGACGCATATCGAGAGAGCGCGAAAATTTTCACGGTTGAGTTCATCAAGCTCTTAATCTGCTTTTCAACAAATTGTGTATCACCGATACGCCTATAAGCATCGTCTCCTACAATGCGCGCCATTAATCTGATCATTCGAAATTAATTGAATTCCCACGTACTTCTACCCTATATAATACTCATATACCCATTCTCCTCCTCTGCTCTAGTGTATTCTCGTTACTTCTTTTGCTTCTTTTTTTATGTTTATTAACGCCTTTTGCTTGAGATTCCAATATTTACGATGCGAGTTGCGTTAAAATGTTTTAAATCTTCTGTAATATAATTTTACTTTTTTTATTTCGACGAAATCGCGATTATTTGCGGTGGATACTTCGCCGCATAAGAAAGCTGAAGTCTAGCTTCGCGAAAAATCTCTGCTACTGCCAATAATTTGGCTTGCCACTGCACGAGGGTGGCGCGACAAAAGCGCATTGGTCCAGGGCCAATGTATGTGGCCCAAGCATCTATATAGGGGTGCGGATCGCGCCGGCTCGAAATTCAAAACCTTATGCGTGCGGGCGGATAATATACGCTGCATCAGTGAACAAACTCACGTGGTACCGTGGAAATTTCGAATTGATTCAGAATGTATGTTTATGGTGCTTTTTTTGTAACGTTATTGGCGTATTGAATAGGTGGAATGAATAAAGCATGCTTTTTGTTTGATATTGTCTGTTCTTGCAAACATCCGTTATTCACGCTCACTATGAGTCAAAAAAACAATTGACGGTATAAATACTACCGTCTATAAAAATACTAATTTACAATAAATTATACTCTTTTAGAAATATTATTTATTAAAAACGCTAAATAAATGTTAGTCTCGTGCCACAGATTTACAAACTTCAGCCACGAAGTAGAAAATATATGGAAACGAAATTTAGGACGAAATTACACAAGTTTGGAACCTCTGACTTTTAGCAGCTCGGCATTTGCCCAAAGAACCATCTGCACTCGCATAGTCGGTTCGTATGTATATATATATGCCCAGGAATAACCTATACACAACTTTCTAAAAAGCCATAAAAGCAAAACAACAAAGTAAAAGCGTTTCAGCTTCTTTAATGAACCACCCTTGTAACGAAAACATTAATCGCGCCTAATTGCAAGCGCGCAAAGCACGAGTATATACGCCGCCAAACAGGAGATGGCTCTGCAGGTGTGTATAAGACAAAATTAATTAGCATCCGCAACTGCTTTGGCTAAATCGTGCAGTATGGCTGAGGAAAGCATGCGTGCGATTAAAATAATACCTGCAAGTCCGTCTTAAATTCAATGCCACCCCCTGCGCCTCTCTTCCCTCCCTCCCCCCGCCGAAAGCACTCGCGAATGATGCGGAAACGTAATAGGATTAGGCGCGCCAAAGTTGAGCTCGCGGCCTTTTCATTATATTCGCCCCGACGATATGGTGGTGCTAACGCAATTAAGCTACCCCCCAACCGGGATTAAAAATGCTCTAATTGCGCAACTTGTTTAGTCCTCGCGACTCTCCCACCGAGCTGTCTCTCTCTCTCTCTCTCTCTCTCTCTCTCTCTTTCTCTTTCTCCCTCTCTCTTCCTTTTTATTTTCATCGCCCCGTTCCCCTACTTCGCGATGCGCACTCGCGCCTATTTATATTTCATTCGTTCTTAACTCCCCTTTGTTCGACTTCTTCTTCTTCTTCTGCTACTTTGTCTTCGCTTTTTTTCTCTTTTACACGCTTCTTAGTTTTAATTGCATACAATATTTGCGAGAAACTCGCGATGCAGATCGTTCATAATTCCAATGGTACGATGGAATTCAAAGCTCCCTTTATCGACTGATTAATATTGCCGAATGGTCAAGTTCGAGTCTTCGTTTTTTATGCCATTAAGCCTAAGGAATAATAATTGAGTTTCAATTGCTTTTCAGTAAACAATGAATTGATAAATAATATTTTTTATTGGATTTTTCTCTCATTTGATTCACAATTAGAAAATAATAAAACAAGAAAGCCAGTGACCAAGAAGAAATAAGGTTTGGTGCGTTTAAGAAAAAGAATATATTGACGCCCTATGGTAGATTTTCGTTATTTATTGCACTATAATACAAAATTAAACAGTGCCTTTTATTCTTGGGTCTTATGCAAATAATTATGGAACAATCAGTGCAGAAGCTTATGCAAGCGCTTTCTTGTATAATAAATATGACAATTGGATATTTAAACATCCGTTACAATCGTAAGCTCCGATAAAAAGTCTCAGACTATAATCAATGCCCAATTTAATCAATATTATAAAGTGATCGAAACCCAGGCGAATACTTTTCCAGATATATATATTTAAACTAATGCATAATTCACCACGACGACCGACGACCTTTGAGCACAAAAAATAGACCTAAAATACGTTAGGAGTCAATATTTAAAAAAAGAAACAGAGAGAATGGAAAAAACATTATTCTCGACGAATCGAAGGTAGACGCGACGCAAGTGTATCAAACTATAATCAGCGATACGTACAAATTTTTCATACAAAAGTGCCAACTCGAGGGTTGCTCGTTTTGCAACAAAAAAATGGCGTCGTAGAAGTTAATTAACTCTCTCGTCAAGTAGCGAATGCGAAAATATTTGAGTTGCGTGACGACGAGAGGAAGGGGAAATCGGACTTTTATTGCAAACCTACGGTAGAAATTACGGCAAAGGTATACCAAGAAAAATTTCCTACATTGCTACCTCTGTTAAAGGAAAAAATTGGTTCGATACGCAGTAAAAAAAAAGTTAATTAATTTTCATGGACTTCTTGAAAACTTTTTATGATATATATAAAACGATTTTTTTAAATTTCGGTTACTCCACTTATTGCAAATATGTAAAATAATTCTGAAACAATATAAATTAATTTACATTTGTATTTTAATTAAATGTTACACCTTTTCTTCACCTTTGAATTCATTTTTGTGTCGGTTACTAATCTCATATTAAATATATGAGATACTAAATTAGGTAAACCCTATAAAAACTTAAATTCCTTAAATTCCACCTTCTAATTCCAAAATAACTAAAGTGTTATTTCCAAACATGAAAAGCGACTCCTATATTAAGCATTTTTCTGTAAGAAGACTCTATAATTGAATCTGTTAATATCAAAGTTTCAAATCAAAAATTCTCTTTGCACGGCTCAGTAAGTAAATAAAAGTAAGAGAGTATCACAAACTTACCTTTCTTTGCTACGTAGATACAGGGATGATCGAAGAGGATGTCGCGAAAACCATTGCACTCGCGATCGACATGCGGCTCGCGGCACAGGCATGTCGGCTTGAAGAACTCGAACGCCTGCAGACTCTTCAGCGCCGCTTGGCACTTGGACACTGTCAGCGTCGAGCAGGCCACTGCAAACATACAAATTTTTTTTATCAATTACAATATTCTAATGTACAGAGTAATACATTAGCAATAAGAATATTACGATTTGTAAATCTTTATCTTATGTAGGCAATAACAAGGAAAATCAGGAATTACTTTAACTGTTAATTAAATTGTCATTGTTTAGTATGTTATTTTACTTTTCAAAAATTATCTGTATTATCCTTAGTCTATCGTTCAATGCTGTGTAAAATTTCTTATGAATTTTAAAGATTATAAGTAACTTTATATGAATATTTTGCTCGTGGAAAAAGGTATACCTAACTGTTAGTTAAATTTAAGACTGGTTGTCTTGAGACAATTCTAGTATCTTAATTATCGTCTTGGTCAACTGTTTTGTCGCAGTTTCTTCATAATCGTACAGGTGAGACAATCAAAAAAAAGTCTGATGAGGCTAAACGAAATTATACAGACAGCAACAAATAATTCAAAATTATAATTTCGCGGTCAATGAGCTTTCAAACTGAACATATTATTAATATAATTAACTTAATTTACGAATATTTAATTTAAATTTGTTAATAGAGTACAGTTAAAGGAGTTAAAATTAATAAACAGTGAATCTAAAGTTCTAAAATAATAAAAAACGACGATAGTACTATGATTAAATAGACTCAAACATCAATAAAAAAGAAAAAGAAATAAAATAAAAACATGCGTCGAAAAAATAATATGCAAAATAAAAATATGCTTTAATTGACCTAGACGACATAAAGAGCTGGTTTATTCATTGAAGTGTCAAACTTTGGTCATAAATAATTAATTGATGCTATATAAATTAAAACATTGATTTATCGACGTAAATGTTAATAAATAGCACAATCACGCATATTAATATTTCAATTTAATTTTGTTCACGTTTATACGTGATAATATGACGAGCTTAAGTATAAATATTGAAGCTGTTTTTAAAAATCATAGCGTTTTAAGTCTTCATTTAACAAAGACTATTAAAAATTTAAAACTCTCTTCATGAAACTTCTTGAAATGGATTTAAAATTTACCTACTTATCAAATCTGCTCAAAAAATTTTATATTAACGATTTTTTAAAATAATTATGGGGTCTAAGATTTTCAAAAAGTCTTTATTAAAATTGATTATCTCATTAAAAGAAATAAAAAAAAAGTTTAAAACAGTCTTATAATAGGATTGTAACATTTAAAAAATATATATATTTTTTTTACTACCAAACTGCATCTGAAAATTTTAAATTTATTTTGAACAAGTCTCCGGAAAAGAGCATGAAATTCTTCCAATCATTCCAACTTAAGTATTTAATTTTAGAAAAATCTCAGACACGTAATTTTTGAGGTTATGTCTTGCATTCAGCCGAACAGAATCCAGCAAAATGGCAAAAAGTAGTCTGTTAACCTTTTTAAACACACAACATTCGTTATAATTTCAGCGTGTATAGGGAGTTTCGCGCAGAGTGAGCAAATAAAAAATTTAAAATCGCTGAAACTTTGCGTAGCATGTATACTTTGCGTATAAATTTTTATACGGTTGCCAAAGAACCGGTACCGCAACAAGAGCAAATATTTCAGCTCGTTCTTTTTCGCTTATTTCTCTATTCCTTCGACCATTTGCTCAACCACTGCTTATTTCAGTAAAACAGTTTGGAAAAAAAGCACAACCCCACACATGCAAGAGGAATCATATTCTGGATATATTCTATACCGGTATACAGAGTAAATATGAAAATCTTGTGACCAAGATAGAAAATGGACCTTTTATGGAACGCGAGTGTAGGTGCAATCTTTCGTTACACCGTCTTCCTCGGCTCCTATATATTATATCTAAGGCACCGATGCAAACGGCAGAGGAAACTGGGAGAGAAGAGGAGAGAGGCCGGATATAACTTTAGCGTCGCACGATGGGAACCGCTGTGCTCTATCTTAAATTAAACATTAACTTCCACTCGCACAGACAGAATTTTACTTTTCACTTTGTACACTTCCACGGCAATTTTCCATCGCTATCTTTTCCCTCTCTCACTCCTTTTCCTCCTCCTCCTCCTCTCTATTTCTATCTTCCCCTCTCTATGTTCCTCTTTTTCTCTCTTCTGCGAGATCTTTCACTCACACCCAAGCCGTTTTTTCATTTATTCCGCCTCTTCTTCTATTCCAGCGTCTTAAATTTTTTTCTGTTGCTTTGTCGCGCCCTTCTTCAGTTCTTTCTATCTCTCTTCCCTTATCTTGTTTTTTCAATTTTTTTATTATTTGGTTTCCGTTTCGTTTTAATCTCTTCATTACCTGATTTTTGGCTTACTGCACTGACTCTCATCTAGTAGATTTTACAATAGTGCAAAAAACTTGTCTAAAAATGCTTTAATGTAAATGTGAAGTAAAAAAATATAGGTATTATACTTTAAAAAAAATCGGTATAGAGTATGATATTTATGTATATACTCAGATTTAAGGAACTACTGATTTGATATATTGACGTATGTTCCTGATATTTTATCTGAATTTATGAAATACATTATAAATAATTATATTTTGAAAGATTAAGCTTTTATGTAATTACACCCATGTGGTACTTACATCGATCTGAACAAAATTTAAATTAACCAATAAGTATAAAATTTCGATTGGGAATCTGTATTTGTTATTTAGTATCAAATTATTTTCTAATCATTTGTAAACGCGATAAATAAATACCAAGAAAGAGTTTTTCATTTTAATGTGAAAAAAAAATAGATTACACGAAATCGATACAATATATTTTGACAGATAATAATTAATGAATTGGCCTTGGTTTTTTTCAATCTCATTACTTTAATACTGCGTCTCTATTTGTTTTTCTATCTAATTCTCTTGGTGCATCCCTCTCTCTACGCTCATTATCTCGCTCCTTATGATATTTACCCACACACTTTATTTCCCTTTTTTATCTATTTTAATATTCAGCTTTTGGATGGATAGCGCAATATGCAAGAAGACGATATCCATTACAACGTCGCTACTCTTTCATTTCTTGTTTACTTAATAAACTTCTTGGTTAGATTATTTCTTATCCTTGTTATTTCTTGTTTTCGAGATACTCAATTCCGTTTTTGATGTAGCTTAAAATTAATATTAAAATTGGTATGTACTTTTTTCCTTTTAAGTAAAAATACAAAGATTTAAAATAGGATTGTAACGTCGGGTACAAGTTAAAAATTTTCTTTTCCTCGAACATTCAATTCTACCCTCCGTCCGCACTATCTCACGATAGAAGAAATCATAAATCTATCAATAGTCGAAGTATCGCCCAAAAAGAAAAGTCGAAGACGCTTTTCTTGGAAAAAATGCAAACAACGGACAACCCGAAATATGACACGTACAGGCATGCCTCGAAATCACAGCACCCTTAGGGTAATAAAAATCAGCGCCAAGTGAGCAAGCAACCGAGCGCCGAGACACTTGATAATAGACACAGTATTGAGGACCACCAGCATTCCTTTTTTCGCGCCTTACATTTTTCTGTTTAGCCATAAATTAAGTTCCAATGTAACCCCGAGCGATAGCAGACCGAGAATGAAAGAAAGAAATGCCTATGGGAAAATGTGACATTCAAGAAAATACAAATCTTATATCCGAG
>UELV01144200.1:0-29989 GCA_900490015.1 Megastigmus stigmatizans | reverse complement strand
ATATATATATAGATATTGTAACGCGTGCCTAGCGGTATAATGAATACGAATGGAGTGTATTAAACGCCGAATGTGGGACAGCTGTTTAGCGTTTCTGCGCGTACACCCGGTTATATTTTCGTTTCGCCGATCATGAAACTTTACATGTGCCGATGGATCGAGAATTATGTTAATGACGCTGATCATCCGATAGATAGATGAGGTGCAAGCTGCGATTTTGGATCAACTTTTCCGATGACTCGTGTCGAATGTTTGTTGCGAGTTGTAACTCATTTGGGGTGTCGAGACACTTTTTAAGATCTCGTCTACTCACATTTCACTAGTGGAAAAGAACCTTTTGATCCAAGTATATGTATAAGTAACTACAAAGGCGTGTTATATAGCTAAAGTAATGGCTGGTAATTGGTGAAAAATCCATTATGCATTCAGCTTTGGCGCATACATCCCCAAGTCATACAATAAATGCAAACAAACGGATCGGGCACGGAATCCGCGAGCGGAAGAATATCAAGTGGAGACCGGGCCATCGTCGAGTTGGTCAATCGGCCCGAAGCTGGAGACGCCAGACCTATTAAGCAATCACGTAATCGATGTTTGCTCCGAGAACTCCTCTCGCTCTACGCACACAGGTACGCAGACAGAGAGAGGGAGAGAGAGGGACAGAGGGCGCACATACATATCGACACCTATTACAATGCTGGAATGTGTGTACACAGAGGCGCGCGTCGCCCAGCCTCTCTGTCTCTCTCCATACACATACACACACACGTGTATATATATATACATATATATACAGAGAGCGAAGCGCGGGGGTGCATAGGCAGCCAGGGACTATATACATATATGAGAAGCGTCTGTGTGTGTGTGTGTGTGTGTGTAGGTGGGCTCTCGGTAGCTCTGGGCTGGCGCTTGCATGAAACACATGTCGATACGGCCACTTAATGGGAACATAACCGCTGTGTAGCTACTGGCCGGAGTATTTAGGTGTCATGGTGTCATGAGTTAATTGCACATGATTGGTTATTGTCGCTGTCTCTCTCTCTCTATATATATATATCTTTCTCTCTCGCACAATATACACATGACGCGCTGTATAAGCATATATCTACGCGCGCGCGTGTACCGGTATACTTTCGTTTTCGATCGTTCGCAACAACTTGCTTTTTTTTCCCGTGGGTGAGACAGAGAAAGAGAGAGCGAGAAAGAGAGGCGACGGCAGCGATGGAAAAGTGAACCGCGCGCGCGGGGAAAAGGAGAGTATGTATAGGGAAACCAATAAATCATATCGGTGGTGGTGCGATTGGTCGCCAACGCCAGCATCTCGCTTCGTTTACTCTCTCTCTCTCTCTTTCTCTCTCTCTCTCTCTCTCTCTCTCTCTCTGTGTCGCTCTTTCTCTGCTTACTTATTCCCGGATATTACCGCCGAGAGAAAAGAGAGAGGGTGGGAGGAGAGAAAAGGAGTATAAAAACAGAGGAAAACGGCAAATGGGTTATTTAAGATAGACAGGAAATGAGGGAGTCTGCACCGAGATAAAAAGGGGATTTATAATAACAACTCCGAGAGCGAGAGAGAGAGAGAGGGGAGGGAGAGAGGATGCGCCGGGTGAGATGGAGAGGAGCCGCGGAGGGAGAACATTGAACCGCGCAATTCATGCACGGGAAATAATAATAAGAATTTAATCGTGCGCATATATCCTATATACTCGCGTTTTCGCCGAATAATTCGGGCGAGCCTGAGATGCAGCTGCTTACTCTGTTTGCGCCCGCTGTTTCTTGTTGATGTTTGCTCTGTATTGATAAATCAAAATTACTCATTCTTCATATTATAGTCGCCGCCGAATTTATAGAATTTATTTAACTGAATTCAAATTAACCTTCTAGCGGCTCTTTATAAAATTGATGGAGTTTTTTTTTTAATTTATGCATTCTGAAATCTTAAATTTATGAATACCGAGTGTACTTTTTGCTATGAGTAATATTTATTTGAATCTGTCAATTTTTTTTGAAACTCTATTTTTTTTAAATATTTTACAGTGATATTTTATTTTTAGAAAATATCTGCAATTGCGCTGTAAACGTACTTTGATGTGTTTTGATTGAATTTAGTTGTCATACTGTCTGCCATTGATTTCTATTATCATTTGTTAGCTGCAAACTAAATTGAATTTTACAAGTCAGTTAAGATTTGTAAAATACTTTGTTAGCATATTAATGTATTCATAGAAAATTCTGAAAGACAATTGGTGCATTCATATAAAATAAACGATCGACAGGCGAGGCTAATATTTATAAAATTCGTATGCGCTAATAAGTATAACCAAACAAGATATAATATAACAAAATACATTTATTTTGTAAGTAGCAATTAAGTAAAACTGAAAAATGTAAAGCAGCTGATAAATTTTATCCAAATTAGCGTTCAATTAGCGAATCGCTTTAGGACATTATTACATTAACCCTTTTATTCGACAAAATCGTTGTCGATCGTAATCTCACACCCCACTAATTTGTATATAGTCCCGCTAATTAATTTATAATTACCTTTTGTCCCTTGGCAAAAATCATCGAATAAAATATAATGAATTCCATGTTATCCACGCGTGTAATACGGGACACGTCGACACACATCCTCCCCACCCCATCCGTGCACCGAGAGCAGCTTAACCGATTTCAAATAAAGCGTAATATTTTTCGTGCTTGATATTTTATCGGGCTATCGCGTGGATAAAATACATTATACATATATATATTGACGGTATCAGGCGAATTCGCAATTTTCATACCAGTTCTGTCCGCGTGCAGATGGAGCCGCTGATATCATTTCCGCGCGTAGTGTAAAAATTAAACGTTACCCGCGGCATGCGCTCGAATAAAGGCTCCTCGTTGCCTCCGATATCCCACCGCAAAAAGGCAGACACGAATCGAACGCGCAAGTTTAAAGGAGAGGTGCAGAAAAAAAAGGAAGAGGGAGAGAGAGAGAGAGAGAGAGAGAGAGAGAGAGAGAGAGGAAAAGGACTCGCGCTTGTCAGTTTGAGCGAGCGAGGCGAGGGTAAAATCTGACACGAGAGAAGGATTTTGCCGCGGATTATCCGTGCAGAGGTGCGCGCGCGAGAGAGAGAAGCAGGACGAGCAGGAGACACAGAGAGAGAGAGAGAGAGAGAGAGAGAACGCAAGCTTGCACCGTCGGCGGCGGCGACGGCAACGGCTCACGAAGAAAGGAAATCGATATTCGAAACGGAGAGCAAGTTACGAGCGCAATTACATTTCGCTACACGTGGACGTCATCGCACCGTGAAATGAAAAAGAGAGAGAGCGCAAGGCTAAAGCGCATACTATAGTCTCTCCCACGTCGACCCGCAGCATAGCCCAACGTCTGCGGGCGTCCAGTATAGAAAAATCGGCGTCCCCGCGCGCAGCTTCTCTATTTCACCCCCTCTCTCTTTCTCTCTCTCTCTCTCTCTCTCTCTCTCTCTCTCTCTCTCCGACACTCTTTTTGTTTTTTTAACGCGTATAATGCACCTCGGCAGATGAAAGAACTTTTTAAATCGCCCGACGGACAGACTTCCGCGAGCGCGCTTCGGAATAAAAATCCCGTTAAAAATTCGTTTCCTGGCGCGCACCGGCTCTATTTTTTTCTTCTTTTTTTCGTTCGCTTCCACGCGCGTTTCGCCTACACGGGGCCGAACGCGCGACGGCCCGAAATGGCTCGGGGACAAAATCGTAAAATCTGTTTACTCCGCGCGAGTCAGCGGGAGTTTCGCGCGAGGCTTTTCTCTTTCGAGGATGTAGCCGCGAGGATCCGTTGCGTCGCCGGAATGTGGAATAAAGAAAGGGGGTTTAAGAGCCGCGGCGTTCGATCGGTCGTATAGTTTATACCGATCGACTGTTGGTGAACTGTCGTGCATCGTTGGACTCTTGGGATATTGAGTGCAGGCGATCGAATGGATTGATAGCCGCACTTACAAGAAATGATTTTGGAAAGCTTTGTGCTTCTGCTTTTCTTCTGAATGTAGATTTTAATTTTATGAGAAAACATGCATGGCATTTTCTTCTGTATATCGTATAAAGTAATAAATAGGTATACGAATCACTTCCAATATTGTAGGTAAATAGGTCACAACTTACATACAATAGGAGTTATTATTGATTGATTAATTATTTAGATTAATTTCGTTAATAAATTGTTTTTAATTATGCCTTACCAATATGGATAAATCGTAAGATAAATGTATTTATTTATGATTTTTTATTCCTATTTTCTATCTATAAAATAACTAGTTATTAATTTCAATATTGTGAGGTGAAGCTTGAGAATCGAATATGTAATTTTGTTTTTAAACTCTGAACTGCATTGAAGAACACTCTGCTTGTAACCTCGAAAGCTTCTGATGATACGATCCAAGCTTCGGTTCTGTTATCGAACTACCTATATTTAAATGCTGCAGTAACCAAAGCGTTTGCTCCTCGCAACTAATATAATACATATAACTAATAACTTTGGATACCACTCGTTATACATGAATTACAAGATTTGATTTAAAAATTAATGGAATAATAATAAGGCTATTCAAGATGATGACAAACAAAACTATTCCCTGCTATAAATGCATATTATAAACTATAATGGGGCAGAACTATGAGGAAGCTGAACGTTGTCCACGTCTATATCGAAGAAATCATGTAAATCCACATGACAATGAACTAAAACATCTAGTCAGCTTGCAAGCAGCAAATCCTTTCACCTACTCACGATCGCCAAAACATCCAATAACAATAGCTGCATACACATTGAATACACACACACACATGGCTGGAAGCGTGCAAATCGAATCATATAAATTATTCCATTGCGATAACCGCGAAGCGAACTTCATTTCAATCACACGTATACGTATATACAGGGCCACACAGTGAATATAAACAGAGAGAGTGACTCTATAGCCAAATAAATTCCGTAGCGAGGGCATTAAACCAAATTTTTCCCCTTGCTCACTCTCCCTCTCTGTGGCCGATGTATATGTATATACTCTCGCCCACTCGCCATCAGCGACACACATATACATTTTTCTTTTTCGCTCGATCGGCTCGCATTTATCTCTCGCACACATACAGAGAGAGAGAGAGAGAGAGAGAGAGAGAGAGAAACAATAATACAAATCAAGTCTTAAATTCTTAAATACTAGACAATTATCACATTGAGTCAGTCTTATAATTAATAGTAATATCACAGTGCGCAGTATGTACAAATCAATCTGTTTAAATGAAATAAATTTACAAAAACGTCTTAATATCTATCAGTCAAGGAGTTAAAATTAGACACATTCACACTACCAAACATATCATTCACTCCTTTCACGTATCCCTTAAATAAACTCATACCGATAAATTAACACATTAATCGAGTTCGAAGAGATACTCCTTAACTGCGGTCTTACATCGACTAAGAGAAGGAAGATTCATAACCTCAGTATGTAAGGAACTCCAATAATGCGCACCTTGAACTTGGAAAGATCATCTTCCAGTCTTGGCACGCATCAGTGGTGGAGCGACGATTTTGTACAAAAGTACTGCCATGAAATATTGCTTCCTTGTATCCGATGAGGGTCCTGCAGTCGGTTTCGTATTTGCAGAGAAGCATCCAGCAATACTACCGAACAGTAGTCTAGATGAGGGAACAGCAACACCACGGTAGCGTACTTCCAGAAAAAGCGAAGACTGTAAAATACACGATTACATTTTTTTAGTTAAGGCATCTACATGGGGCTTCCATGAAAGCTTAGAATCAAGTATCACCCGGAGACTGTTGACAGAATCGGAGAAAGGAATACCGATGCCATCCCCCAAGTCCGTTACAAATTTATCACATCCAAATAAGATTGCCTTAGTTTTCCCCGCAGTGAACTTGAGAGAGGCATCGGGCACCCACTCCGATACCACTCTGGTAGCAAGCTACAGCGCCGCTATGTCCTCCTCCAGACTACCACGGGGAACTTAGATATAAATTTGCACATCATCTGCGTAAAGTAAATGCTGGATGGCCCCAGTATGTAACACTACGAGAGCGGAATAGCGAGAATCAATTGATTTAAATTAATATTTTTAAAGCAGAAGCCTTTATCTGTGGCTCGGGAAATAATTTTCTCGCTCTCTGCACTATCATGAGAGAGAGAGAGAGAGAGAGAAACAGGCGTTATCGGCCTCATCGTCGATTCCCTCTCTGCCCCTCCCCAAACAGCAGCAGCCAGCTGGTCGCCGTAGATATGCTACCCCGATAATCGATGATAATGCGATGACGCGCGCGCGCTCACCTCTCTCTCTCTCTCTCTCTCTCTCTCTCTCTCTCTCTACGATGGAGACCCACACACCTACACGTGTGTATGCAGAGAGAGAGCGAGAGAGAGAGAGAGAGAGAGAGAGAGAATGGTCTCGCGGCCTTGACATTGGACCAATTAACGCGCGTCGACCCTCTCGATCGCATGGGCCAATGCTATATGCCATCGCCGCCACATGCACGCGCTCGGCACCAAAAGCAGCAGCAGCAGCAGCAACGCCGCCACCACCACCACTACCACCACCGTCCACGTGTGGTATACGTAAACACGGCCCGGCACACCGAGCTTTCGACTATGCTATCGTCTCGTATCTCTGTGCTTGTGTGTCCCTGATGTGTGTGTGCGTGTGTGTGTGTGTGTCTGTGTGACTGTGTGTGACTGGGTGTCTAAACAGTACTGGCATACTAGGAGAACCCGTTGGAATGCGCCGCGCCGTTTCGCGTACGAGCAGCTCCCAGGATATAGGCCTATATCGTCGTAGGCGATCCCCGAAACGTCAAACTATGAACGGCCCCCGGCTCAACCTCCAAGCGTTGGGTATGTGAGCTACTACTACTACTACTTGCTATACACGTATGTGTGTGTGTATGCAGTGCACTACGACGGTCTGTATATGACTACTAGTTGCTCGAGATATGCAGTTCATCTCGCGCGGCACTTTCACTTGAATGCCGGACCTCGTGGATTGTGTATATGCTGACCGCGATATATGTGCATCAATAAGGAGTTCGTCAGGGTTGCACGAATCAGTCCTTGCGTATATAACGATAAGTAAACGGCTGCGTGTACAAAAGCGACAATATTATGGTATATGATGAATAAGTTCCGTGGTTAGATCGTTTTACCTGAATGTTACGAGGAAACCTTGAGTTATGCCGTTTCGATTTTTTAACTTCTATATACTTGACATTTATTTTGTAATTGAAAGAACTAATTTTGAAAGAATAAAGGCTAGCTAATTACTTGGTCCAGAAGAATTAATTTCTAATCAGAATGATATATTGATCAAAACATTGGAAAAATGATCTATACGACACCGCAACTAGAGCTATAGTTTGTAAATCTGCGTGTTTTCTAAAATTCCGATACTCGAGACCGAATCCATTATGGTTTCAGTTGTAAAATTACTTGAATGATAGTTGACAAAATTTGTTTCTTTTCAAATCAATTGCTTGTCGCGCGGAAGCTCAACATTAATGAAGAATTTATTTATATAATAAGCTGACGAGTTCGCTCGTCTTAAAATCTATAGGAAAAGTTCTTCGCTGACCTCAAAAAAGTAAAAAGTCATTCTTATCAAATCAAAAATATGATCACTTTGATAACTATATATATATGTACCTAGGTGTAAACTAATTGGAATGAATTTCACACAGAAACGCGAGATGCAACAAATATATTATGCCCTTTTTGAGGAAGCTTTCCATTTATACAAATCAACCCTCAATCATTTGATGAGTACAGCTGAAAAACGTATGCAGCTTAACTTTGCTGTTTCGAAGCGCATAAGCACTGTTCCGTCAACAGCCTCATCGAATCAGGATCAAAATTAAATACGAAAATTCGCGACCTCGAGCGCATAATTTTCCATTCGTTTACAGGTCCTGCTTTTGCGAGCACTTGGTTAAAAGCTCTCGCGAGGATTCCAGGCGAATTTCCAAGCCATCGGAATAATCTATTAGCGTCCGAGCAGTAGCAACACCAAGATGATCAAATAAAACTTGCCGGTGAAATAACGGATCGCATAAAAAAAAAAACAGACAAAATACATTCTCCGTCATCGAAAACCCGTCGATATATATAGCGGAAAAACATCAGCAGCAGGGCAAAGAGTGTGCGTGTGTGTGTGTGTATGTGCGTGTGTGTGTGTGCGGCAACGTCCGCTACATCGAACGAAAGCACCCAAACTAGCAAACGCAAAAATATATGCACACACACACAGAGATAGTGAGAGAGAGAGAGAGAGGCAAGAGGGAAACGAGTAGCATCGAGCAGCTCTATATACAGGCGCGCGTAGGCATTATATAGAGCAGAGCCGCAGCAACAGCGAAACTCTGAAAAGCCTCGCGTGCGCGCCCGCGTCCTCGAAAATAGCTCTCGCGCGACAAAGTGTGCGCAGCCCACGCGCTATATAACCGCCCCCCTCTCAACCCTATACCTATATATACACTCGCCATGCGCTCACGCACGGTGCATTAAACCAAAAAAAAAAAGCCGGAAAAAATAGCACGAGAGGATCCTCCAGTGGGTTGGACTCGCGCACCCCCCTAGTCCCGCTAGTTGTATACGTGTGTGATTTAAGGCCGAAAAGTGATTTCGAGAGCTCGGAGAGCAGACCAGAGCAGCGACGGCGGCGTCGGTGGTGGTGGTGGTGGTGGTGGTGGTGGTGGTTAGCGCGTCGAGCCGCTGGAACGCGATCACCCGGTATTTGGTGGCACGACCATGAACGCGCATTCTCTGGAACATTGCTGGAGCAGCAGCAGCAGCAGCAACAGCACCGGCGAAGGCAACGGCACTACTCGCTCCCTGTGTGTCCCTGTCAATGGCCGATATTATACGCACACAGTCGCACGCGTACTGCCATTAGCCGCTACCACCTCCTCTCTCTCCCACCAACACTAGCTCGCGGCCTTTATATATATCTCTCTCTCTCTCTCTCACACACACACGCGCGCGAGCGGGCGGGCAGGCGAGAGAGCTGGAATTGGCGCGGGATATGGCAGTAACAATCGTAATTTACTGGCCACCTGATGATGTACATATACTTTGATAGCTTTTATGCAGCGAACGCGGCCCGGATATGCGCCGCGGCTGGAGCCTGTCGTTGCAGGTGTGCATATAGGCCGAGCCAAGAGCGCGGGGCTCTCGCTGCTCTTTTGTGGAGAGGGGATTCTCTCTCTCATTCACACACTCTGGACGGTTTCGATGGGAAAAAATCATTTCGCGCGAACCTGTATGGGCTGGACGCTGCTGTGGTTCAGTTATTTCTTTTTTTAGAATTTTTTTTTTTGGCTGGGTGTGTATTTTTTTATGATTTGGAGGAGGGAGTTTATGATAAAATCAATTGTGCGGCTGGAGAGAGAGAGAGAGAGAGATAGTTTGCGGGAACGAGTCGATTGCTATTTGATACGGATTGTTTTTGTAGCATATTAGTCGGTATATTTGCTGCGGTCTGAAATGGGTTTTTCGAGATTTCATGGGTCAGAAAAACATCATCATTTATACGTATGGAACAAAAATTAAAGAAATGTATTTATAATATAAGAATATGCAATATATCTAAGATAAATTAAGTAGCTTCGATGAATTCTGTTCTCGTGATAAACTTAAAGTTATATGTGTTCTAGACGATAAAACTGGCAATGTAATCATTGAAAAGTTCATTTAACGAATCGCACAAATCTCAAGACAGTATACTTATACCCGGATAAGAAAATGCTATCTCGATTTAGTAAATTTCCATGAGTCAAGTCGAGATTACATATTTTTTAAACCAAAGACGAAATAGAAAATGTAACGTTTTCTTATTCGATTAATATGATTTCATTGTTAAATGAATCGCGTGAAAAATTTGTATAATCTTCAACAGATTGAAGTATAGATCTAATACGACTACACGAACAATATTCGAACTATGCCCAAGAATCCAAAAAATACTTTCGATAAACAGTTATATCTTTCGTAAAACATCTATTATACTTCAAAACTCGAGTATTTATTCGAATCTTCAAACATTTGTTAATTCCGTGTCCCAACAAAAGAGCCACGCGTCTAAAGGATCCCACAAAAAAAAGAAGACAGAGAGCGCCCAAAAGTGAGGCCGTGTCAATAACTCGCGTATTATCATTTCATCTCTCAAGCGTATAAATATCGGAGGGCCAGAGCGAAAAGCGATATTGTCCGATAATACCGGGCAGCTTCGGGTATACGTGTGGCAAAAAATCCGTAAACGTCGAGGACAATTTATACCTCAAAGATTTGCCCCGGATATAGTCATGCAGCATGCCAAAGAGACAGAGAAAGGGAGAGAGAGAGGGAGAGAGAGAGAGAGAGAGTGGAAGCGAGAGCGACGAGCAGCAAAGAAAAATAAAAATAAAAGTATACGGGGCCAGCGGGAGCGACGAGTACTGCACACGTCTTGATAATGCGATCAAAGTCTGTCGCGCAACGGCTATGTAACTATATAGGAAGAAAATAAAGAGGCAATATGAGTCAGTTAAGGGTAGAAAAAGTCATATTCGAGCTGGGCATGCATGCATGCACAAAAAAGAGAGAGAGAGAGAGGCTCATTCAGGTTGGCCAGCTTCCCTGTATCGGTGTCAATCCAATCAATGGTGTGAACGAGAGAGAAGAGCGAGAGTGAGAGAGAGAGATGAGCATAGGGTCGTTACGTGGGCGTCCTGGCGCCGCTACGGAGAATCGATGAAGAGAGACAGAATGGTGCACCAGCGGTTTGTTTGAACAGAGAGAGAGAGAGAGAGAGAGGAGAGAAGGAAAAAGAGATAGCCTTAAACATGTGGTCACCATACTACACATCCATCGTTTCGATAAAAGAGAAAAAAAAGAGAGAGGAAAGAAAGAGAGAAGGGGTATAGAGGAGGCGGAAAAGAGAGAAAATGAAAGAGCGATGGATACAGGGAGCGGGAGGGAATAGAGAGATAGAGGCAAAAGAAATGCATGCGAAGAGAACGAAAGAGGAGAGAAAGAAAGAGACTCACTCTCTCTCTCTCTCTCCCTTGGTGTGTGCGGCGGTGGTACACGCAAGCGGCCGCGCGAGCCACCGCGTATTGTTTCTCTGTGTCCTATCCGAGGCTGAGTTATCGGTTATTGGAAATCTGTATTTTTGTAGGCCATGCCTTTTCACAGCGTTAACCTCTCTTTCTCTCTCTCTCTCTCTCTCTCTCTCTCTCTCTGTCCCTCCTCTGTGCGTATAGCTCTCTTTCTCTCTCTCTCCTGGTGAAATATCTCCCACGAATGGGTCAAACCCTGCCTGATCCCCGCCTCGATCCTGTATCTTTGATTTACCGCGAGATCGTCGATCAACTCGTCGCGCCCGACTGTTTAATGCAGTTACCGAATCATTAACTGCGATTCCGTGTGGCTTCATAATAATCCCGGTGCACACTGCGCTTATAATTATTACCGCTTCGTTCACCGCACCGATTTTTCCTTTTTCACGCTATTGAATTAGCGCTCGTTTTATCTAAGTCTTTGTAAACGCTCAACAGATAATTGTTTAAATGACATTTTAAAAGTTTAATTTTACATACGTTTCAGAATTGACATTGACATTGAACTGTTCCACAAATACAGCATACAGTCCGCGCAGGTATAATTTATTTTTATCGATAATAATTTATAATTGTGCGCAGCTGATGGACATCAAAGAAGAGAAATATCGTTTCCGCGTTTACGATAATTATTTAATAATGTCTTTATTATCCACATTCTATATATGGTTAATTATGGAACTTTGTCTCTTTGCGCCTTCCGATAATTGTTGCGATGAAAAAAAAAAGAGAAAAAAAAAGAAATTGGCTCGCGATGAACGGCACGTACCCGACGCTGATGTATTCCCATGTAGGAAGAATATCTGTTCGATATTTAATTGGTGGTGAGCGTAATTCGAATATATACACTAACAGCCGCTTTAGATTTGTTTCGATATATTTTTATCACGTATGCATGCGGAAAAAAGCTATCACCTGTCGATGGAATGTCGATAAAGCTGCGGCTAACAAAAAAAAACAAGGAAAAATAAAAATATTTTATACATATATATATATATATATAGAAAATGTATATTTTTCAATAAAACTACCAATCGACTTTTTTGTTTTTACAAAACTCTACGCGAATCGTAATGAATGACGATTCATTGTCCGGATTCTTTTTTATAATCTGTATCGACCGCGACATTATACGGTTTCACCGCGTCATATCAAGCAATTAATAATTATTTCGATATTGCGCTCGAATTATCTTGCCTCGAGTGAATTAAAAAGTTGCCCAAAAACATTATCTCCGTGAAGCCTGCAGTCAATCAAGCGCAATCGAATCTCTCTCCCTTATACAAAAACTATACGCAAACGCAATAACAAGCTCAATTATCCACTATAGGTCAAAAGGCGCGGAGGCTGTAATCCCGTATTTTTTCAACTTTCGAGGATGCACTCAGCGAGGAAAAAAAAAGAAAAGAACGCATATAGAAAACTATATTGAATGGTGCAGAGCTACAGGCACGGGTCGAGCAGACCTTAAACGATGGCGCGCAGTACGGTATTAGGGTCTGTGCCGCGGGTAACGATCGCTTCCACGCCAACGTATGTGTGTGTGTGTGTCTCTGTGTGCAGATATATATATCGTGTCCTCGCTCTCGTCCCAAACGTCGCGCTTCGTGTTTAAAGAGGTCCAATTTTGCGAGGCGCCAATCACATTAGCCTGCAGTTCATGTCCCCGTCGATACACACACACACACATATACGTGGCATGGTTGTAGCAAAAATTGCAGCCTCGCTCGCTGTACAGTCTTCTCTTTGTGCTGCGCTACACACTCTGTCCGACACCTTACGAAATTCGATTCCTCGCCTCTTGACGCGATTTTCGATCGGCGACCCGGCGGACCGCGTCGCAACTCGCCTCGGTCGTACACGCCCGAAATATTTTATGACCTATAGGATGCCTTGATTTTGCGCCCGTGCAGCAGCAGCTTTTTTCGGATCTTTTTTGAAAGCTTTGTTATCTGCGCCGTGCCATTTTCAATTTGCGAATGCCTTGCTTTTGGACGCGCACTTTTTTTTTTCATCGTCGAGCTGAGATTTCTAAAGGTTATAGTCTTGGTATTGTAATCGCAAAATTTGTTCCCTGTGACTTTGAGAATTGTTGTACGATTGTGTACATATAATTTTCCACGTCTAATTGCGCGATTAACAATGTTGTGGTTGTTAATAAAATCTTTAACGAGACTCGATATTTTCATGAAAGCCGCGTCGCGAATGCTAATGGGACTCGACGAATGTTTATTAAAAACATCATTTGCATGTACGTCTATGGCGGGGCAAGAAAAAGGACTGAAACGTCGGCGTGGACGCGTCACCACAGCTCTCTCTCTCTCTCTCTCTCTCTCTCATTCGCTCATAAAAACGTCCCACGGATTACCCCGTGGAATAATTTCTCCCAAGTATTAATAGTAAATCACTTTTTTTTTTATCGATCCCTCAAAGCTCCGCATGCGCGGGAACGATTATTCACGCGATCAAGCGGGAATTAAGCAACATATGTATAAAGCGACGGCTTGGAAAAAGCAGTTGCGGCCCGCAATAATACAATTAAAAAAGAGAAAATTGGGACACGTCGCGTGCCCGGCCTTTATTTGTCTCACGAGAAACTTTTGGCGCGTGTACATCGCGACAGCTCATGTTTTTGCCATCCTTATTGACTTGCAAAACATGGAGTTTGCCATTTTTGCATACACATAAAATTTACAAGTTTAGACGAAAAGTACTTTAAAAAACATGTAATCAAATGCCGCTAGAATTGCGAGGCGTCCGCGTCCGGTGTGACTTCGCATTAACGAATCCACGAATTCAACTTGGTTAGGGATTGAATATTCAGAAAGTCGTTAACTTTGCGGGACAGATGAATCTTGCAGCGTTCGTAAATTTTGTGGAAATTGATAAGTTTTCGTCTGTTCGCGACTAAATTGGGCAATAATTAATGATCAATTCAATTTTGTAAATATACTTGAATGAGAACGGATGTACTGATTGAGTTGTTAAACGAAATGTTCAAAATAATCCATGATATTTGTATATATACTTAAAGTATACGACTGTGGAAAGTAGACTAATCAACGGAAACTAAAAACTACGCCGAAATACAAGCTCTTCGTTATTAATTATAAATTGAAATAAACAATGATTCGTCCAAAACGACGTATAAAATAATTAATGTAATGTTAATGTTCCCACATCTTCACGAATCCGACAAAAATCTAGATGAATCCACGCACTCAACTCGCAAGCCTTTCCATAAAGAAATGCATTCGAAAAAACATAGGGCCACAGCTAAACAAAGAGTCATCGATAGAAGGATCGGGGAAAAATTCCTTGATATCGTCCACCCCCCGACAAGAAGCTCAACGCTCGAGCGTAGGCGATAAAACACAGAGCAGCAGCAGCAGCGCTTGGCTCGGTAAAAAGTTTCCGAGGCGGCGCCATTACGCGGTCGGTCTCTCCCACCCACTCCGTGCAACCCCTTGTATATACGCGAAGCCACGCATACACATAGACACCCAGTCACTGAGAGTGTGAGAGAGGGAGAGAGAGACGCATGGACAGAGGTTTAACCGCCTCCCTCGAGCTGCTCCGGCGCACCGCTCGACGAATGTCTCGGCCATATTCTCGCGCTCGTTGATATCCTTTTTTCCTAGCCTCCCTTCGCTCGTCCACCCATCCTCTCTGCTGCTGCTGCTGCTGCTGCTGCTGCTGCTGCTACTGCCTCGAGGCACGTCACTTGGCTCTCTATCCTTCTCTCTCTTTCTCGCTCCTTCGCGCGCTTTTTATACCGCCGCGCGATATGCTCTCGCGAGAAAA
Source organism: Megastigmus stigmatizans (assembly GCA_900490015.1). Lineage (NCBI taxonomy): Eukaryota > Metazoa > Arthropoda > Insecta > Hymenoptera > Megastigmidae > Megastigmus > Megastigmus stigmatizans. The sequence continues at coordinate 15,063 of UELV01144200.1, read as the reverse complement.
AGAAATTACAGGCGAAGGAAAACCTTTTCGCCGGCGTCTCGACCACAAAGAGAGAGAGAGAAAGAGATGGTTTTTTATCGCGCCGGTGCAAGATTACATCCAGCGAGGAGAGAGCGTGAGACTTTGCGGCCGAGAAAAGAAATATTCTCCCCCAACGCTCCTCTGAGTGTTTTATGCATGGGATATATATATACATATATGTATATATGTATAAGCCGGCGGCCGCGCGCTTGCGACGCCCCGCGAGAGCACCGCTCTTTATCGCGAAAAGAGATTTTTCCTCGAGAAGTGGCCGCGGGAGAGGAGGAGGAGTTTAAGTGCGAAGCGCGCGCTTTAAAAAACTCGCAAGAGGTAGGATTTCATTTGACAAGGAGGATGTCGGCGGCCACGGATCTCTCGCCGCGCTCGCCGCTCTTTGTGTTTTATATGTATATAATATACATATATAAGGCTTTATGCAGGGAGGAGCTTGGGTGTATACGTATACGTGAGGCGCAGCCGCACGTTCTTAAGTTTTACGCGGATTTTTTTACCGCCGCCCCCGCGATATATAAGCGAGCGCCTCCACTTGCGGCAAATGAACATTACGTTTTCGCGGCATGATGTAATTGTAGCATAAAACGAATTATGCTCAGTATATATATATGCGCCCCGGGTATGGCCGGCCTGCACCTTCCTTCCCTCCTTTTTTCTTCTTTTTTTTTTAAGCAGTTTTTATGCGCACGCGATATCCCGTGGTGGCTATATATTCATGCGCCACGGCAGCCTTTTATGCTCCACCCCGCTTCTTTTTAACATGATAATTGCAAGAAATATATATCGTTGAGCGCGAGCGTCTATTTGAGGCACTCGAGCCTTTACTTTTTTCTTTGGCTGTTGCTGTTGCAGCGAGTGCAACTTGAGCCCGATAGATTATTAACAAAAAAGAAAAGGGTTCGGTGCTCGCGCTTAGAGGAAGAAAAAAAAAGGAGCCGCTATAGGAGAATCGCAAATAATTAAGTATAATGTTTGTTGTAATTAGCGGTGGGCGCGCGCGCGCATATCCGCGGCGATATTACTAAAAGTAAAAACATCGCGGGAAAGGTATATATGGGGTATGCGTTATTCCAGGGGTATATAACGCGTATGAAATATTAAACGCATATATGTCGATGGGAGGCGCGCGGTGGATACGCCGAGCGCTGCACTCTCTCTCTCTCTCTCTTCCTCTCTCTGCGCAAACATTAATAAAACGTAATATTTTTCGTTTGCGTAAACTGTACTTTGTGTAGTGGCAGGGCAAAAAAAAGTCTGGGATTTTTTTTTAAAGAAATTCTTCATCCATTATATATATATATATATGGTTGTCGATATTACTTAAGAGATCGATATTATTTCGCGTCCGCTTAGCTGCCAGACGGCAAGAAAATTTTTTGCAATTTTTAGGTGAATTTCCGGGCTGCATAACTTTTATTGTACTGCTTAATTAGCAAGGAGCAAGCATCTTTTTTGTTTTATTGGAGTGTCATTTTAATTAGAAAGCATTCCATTTTACTTTTAGCAGTTAATAATTTGTCTTGTGCACTACAAAATCTGCTTTTTTACTCGAATTAAGAACTATTTATAATAATATTGCGTAATATAGATGCTTTGTAAGAGTCTGGGCTCACCTGAAGAATCGCTGCATGATCATACAAGTATAATCTCTTGAGTTAACAAATGTCAGTACTGCAAACATTTGAGACAAATGAAGAGGCAATTATTAAGTTAGTTATTATATCTGTCCTTAATTCGATTTTCACATTCTAATATTCTTATTTCAATGTTTAATCTTTCCAATAGTATCCAAATTGGAATAGCATGCCACCATTTCAGTTTCAAGGATTAATTTAATGAATTTGTTCAATGAAGATTCGATGAACTCGTTTAATTAAGTTAGTTAGGCAAGTTCCGGGAATACAAGCACTAAATCGAATCTAAGAGAAAAAAAATGTTGATTTAGGTCGGTTACATGGAGAATGAGTTTAGTGGAAGATTCGCAGAAATTCTTTCATGGCTGAACTGTTCAGTTAATCCGCGTGTACTCATCGTTACATAAGCTAAAAGGCTTACTAATAGTGGATAAATAAAAATACAAATGAAATTAAAATTACTTAGAGATACGCGCATTATTCTACTCAATTTTTGCACACTATTTGCAATATACGCATAGTAATAAATTTTCACAATAGTAAAAATTGTTTATTCCGTATATCCCAATAGAACTACACACGAAATTAATGCTTAAAATCTAATGAGATTTACAACTGTACCGACTGCACCATCTTTTTCATAATAAACATTTGTCAGTCTAATTACTGAACTCGGACACCTCATCTTATCTTCCAACATTTATTTTCAACGCTTACTTTAGCCAGCAGCGTTGAAGCAGATACAAGACGAAGCAAAAAAAAATCTCACCAATTCACGAGCTCCCCTACACGGAGCGATTCACCTCCCAGAAGGAAAATACACCAAATCTATTCCCTTAGCAAATAAAAGAGCTATAGCGAGCTCGGATTCTCAAGAGCCTCGTGCAGACCGATTGTCCTCGCAGCTCGGATGGGCATTAATGTTTTGAGCAGCGCAAGGGCCTTTAAACGCATTAAAACCTGCAGCGTTTTTGCAGAAAGGCCCGAGCAGCTCGTGTGCAGAAAACTCGTCCGACCGGCTGAGCGTATCCTATTGGCTGGTCTCTCTCTCTCTGCAAGGAGACAGAACACAACAGACGGGACCCCCTTGCACACCTATACTGTCTTCGGGGGTCCCACGATCTGTGCTACCTGCTATTATGATAGGAGAGAGAGAGAACCCCAGTCGACTTTAGATACCTATACCTTCTCTCGCATCTTTCGGCCTATCGGTCGAGGAAGCAAAGTGCGCCAGTCGTTGTGGCGCGGAGTGTCGGTGATGATCCTCGGTCTGTTGTGGATCTCAGAGCGAGAAAGTAGTGCAGCGCAAAAATGTACGATTCGAGGGATATTGGAAATTGCGGCGCGGTAAATCCAATAATACACGCAGTGACTCTTTGATCGGGAATATACATGGAGAAAAGCTGGGAAAAGAAAAAAAAGCAACGGCGAAATCGAATGACATCATATGATTTTGGTGTGATAAGTGTATAATAATTAATACCGCTAAAGAATTTCCATCATCTTATCGATACTATAAAAAGTGTTATTGCAAATCGATCGATCGATTGCGCAACTTCAAAGATCGCACGACACGCGCACACATATATCGGTGTTCGAATTAATTATTATACGATAAAGACTCGCGCGCATCGGCGCTCAATTAGCCGCAAGTGTATTCGGGCCGTGTTTATAAATTGAAGTGGCCTTAAAAAGTTCGACAATCATTGCTGATCGATAAATTAATTTGCCGCGCGCCCACCGGTCACCTGCAGACTCCCCTCGCCCTCCCCGCGCCCAACACCCGGATATATCCAGCAGTGCACTGCCACGTCGCTGCCCGAAATCAAGTGCTATAATTGATCGAAGCAACAGTTCGCGACAAGGTCGTTATCAGCCGATATATATACGAATGCCCGTCTGAATAAACAATAATACGCTAATAATAACAAATTCCCACCCGTTTCTCTCCCTCTCCAACTCGAACGCCTACGTAAAACGCGCGGACGTATACACGAGGCCATTCCCATTCCCCGATATTTTAATTATCAATTAGCGATCCGTCCGGCGCGCGCGCGGATATATATATATGTTCGTTGCTCTTGTCGCGCTATAAATATTCCGAGCATGTATATAATAATTACTAAACTAAACTAAAAGATTTCCGTACATCGCCTTTTCGTCCTAATGACGCGCGTATCCGCATTTGGGGTATTTTAGCGCAGGGGGCAATTTTGTTTCTTTTTAGTTCGCCGAACGCGGACAGCCGCGCGCACTGCATCAATGCCACGTGCGACGATACGCCCGGTGGCCTAGAGGTATGTATACTCGTGGACGACAAAAACAATGCCCCCGCGCGCGACTGTTTTTCCTTTTTTTTTTCTGTCTCGTTGTCGAGGCTCGCTCCGCACACTTTACCCATCGAAAGTACGGGGATTCACTCTCGTTCTCGATCGAGGCTTGAATGGACGAGAGAAAGAGAGAGAGAGAGAGAGAGAGAGGAGGCGAGGAGTGCACACGCGCTTCAATCGTTAAACCAAGAGCAACGCGCGCGGTCCAGAGGCCAATCAATGCTTATTTTTCGTATTGCATTTTTTCATATTTTCACTTTTACCTCAATTGATCTGTATATATATATATACATATATGTGTGTGTGTGAGTGTGTGGCTGGGTGTATATGCGATGTGGTAGCCCCGCATATACACCGGAGACAAGTGATTTATCGGAAAAAGATTTTCCGAGTGTTACCGTAAATTATATCAGCGATGAAAATGGATTGATTAAGCGATTTTTTTTCTTTTTTTATTATATCGGAAGCCTTGTACACAATTTTCGCTGGGGATGGCGAATCGACACGTGCTGTTGTGTGTCTCTGTGTGCGTGTGTGTGTGTGTGTTTGTACGTGTAGGTAGGAAATATTATTAAATAAATTACTCTACACCTGTTGAACGTTAAATTAATAAATAAACAAGTGATTAAATTTGCTTATTTGGCCTTTTTCTTTTTTCGCCGGCCGATAAATCAGACATTGATAATATTTAATCGTTAAATATTGTCTACCGCCGCGCATAATTGACTTTCGATACGAATAATGGCATTATCATTCAATTGACTGTATAAATAGAAAAACGGCCTCATTGGTTCTACTGTATAACCTTCTTTCCTTATACTGGAATGTGTTTATTGCTTAATTAAAGTATTGTGGAAAAAATGTTATGCTTCAACGATGTTAGAAAATGAAAGATTAGAAATTAATTTTAAGAGATTCATAAAAGTATAATTATTGAATAAATCTGTGAAATATTGGAATATACGTTTCGTATGGCGTCAAATTTTACTTCTAATAATTCGATCACAATTTAATGATAATATACTCTTCGTTAGAAATATGTAATTTCATTATAAATTCAATTAAAAGAAGCTTTTGGAGCTAACGAAAGCTATAAAAATCGGCCCTCCTATCGACATATTCACATCCCTCATTTTCAATAGATGAGAACATTTTTGGAAAACGTGCTCCCAGACTCTTCCTCCCGCATCTGTTCGCCGAATCCCACATTCCCGAAGAGCAAAGAAAAACAAGAACCTACACATATGCAGGGACGGAAACAAAGTTTGCCGCGCGTGTCAGAATATATAGTTTGGATTTTCGGTGAAGAACGTACAGGAGAAAGGCCAAAATTCTGCACCGTGTATAAGGCATCACCTGGAGTAGAGAGAATGAGAGAGTTGAGAGCTAGACACTCTGCATGCGCCGACGGTTGAAATCTCCGAATTTTTTAACTTCCCGGAACGCGCTCATGGATAACAAAAAAAAAACAGAAAAAAAAAAACTAGCAGAGCAGGCAGAAAGGAAGAAGCGAGTCGGGTGCAGCGGCAGCTATCGCGCTTTCGCCCCATGATATTCAGACGCTGCAGCGGCAGCAGTAGCAATAGCAGCAGCTATAGGAGCGGCGGCGTCGGCTGCAGCCGTGCGTCGAGCACTCGAAGGCTTTCCACGCGCGCGCGAGCGAGCGGTATACGCGGGGAAATATTCATGAAACTATACGGCAAACGAGCCCCGGCACAAAATGGAGCTTTAATTAAGCACTACATTAAATTTTAATTAAAAGCACGAACATGAATTCGCGCGGTAAAACAATGGATAGGGAGCGAGAGAGAGAGAGAGAGGAAATGAGGTACCGGTGCCCGTGGACAGCGCGCGACAGAGAAAGAGAGTAAGAGCGAGAGAGAGAGAGAGAGAGAGAGAACGGGAGTCGACTAAACAGGAAGAAAAATTTTCAAAAGAATTTTTTCGAATGCCTGCAATTTCAATAACCCGCGCCTCTCTGGCTGGAGCCAACGAGTTCCTAGAATTCGCCCAGTAGCGTGTAATGACTCTTGAAGCGTGTATTATATGGATATGTATATATGCGCCGAGGCTTGCCGTGAGTTCTTTTCTTGCTTTTTTTCTTTCCTTTCCTCTTTGTTTTTCAGCCAGCTCCGGTAGGATATCATATGAATATACTCGAATAATGCGCGGGTTAAAATTAGACGAGAATATACTTTGATTTTGCAGAAACGTATGTGTGCCTAGTGCGTATGCAACGTTATTGCAGCACCATATAGTCACAAATCGCAGGTCATTGGCATCTCTTTGCCTATTAAGTCCAGCGATTCCTGGAAAAATAATTCCGAGTGCTAAAAGTGTTTTGTTATTATTTCTGTAGAATTATAAAGTGTACATCAATGCCAGCTCGTATCATGGATTTAAGCATTTTGATTGAAAAACATGAATATTCCATCGGTACAGTAAATTATAGAAATATACCTTTGAGAAAAATAAGATGAAGCGATGCGTCAGAAATTAAGTAGCGAGATAACAAAGTTCGGTACCCATCGGAGAAAAAGATAAACCTCATTACGCTCTCGCATCGACTTTATTAATGGACGATAAGGAAAAGCAGCAGCGCAACAATCGGTCGCTCTTAATTTTTCCGTTGTTATATATATACATATATTCCGGTGAACTGTTATAACAGTTGGAAAGAACGCTCTCGCCTTCACTCTCCCGATACACAATAATCCACACAGCTATACATATAAGCCACTATAGGCAAGCGGCGTACACGCGTATACACGTCAATAGGCTCGAGATCGGCATGCGCGGACCGAAGTGAATCAAACCCCTCGCTCCACATATATCCATTCACCGGTCGGTGTGACGCACAATGCGGCCACGTGAGTTTTCTTCCTCCTCTTCCTCTCTCTCTCTCTCTCTTTATTTTTTCAATCGCCCCCTACCCTTCCTCCTTCCCATCGCTTCTACACCCGCGCGGTCCCGCACGTTTGTTTGACTTTTGATTACGCGTGTTTGTCGCCGCAGCGTAGCGGGACAAGCCGAGAGAGCGACCAAGTTTGACACTCTCGCGCGCCTATATATATGTATGTAACACATGGCGTGCACGACAGAGAGAGAGAGAGAGAGAACGGAACGATCGAAGAGAAACTAGTGCGAATCGACGACGTAATATATTGGTGGGGTGGGGGGATACCGAGGCAAATTCGCGAAACGAAATTATCGGAAAATAAACGGAACTGGAAGCTGGCAACGGCCATAGCTCGGATATATACCGCGCTAGACGGCCAACTCTCTAATAATGATTCGCTTTGGCGCGCTTGACATTATGAACGGCGGCTCCATAGCCCCGCGTATATACCAATTGATTTGTACGTTATTACGCGGCCGATTATTATTTTCCAGAGGAGGAAAATTTCAAGAGAAGCCGTCGCCGTATAGTCTCTGTGTGCACGCGTTATACAGTTGGCATCGCCGACGCGACGCGGAAGTTATTACGCGCGCACGCGCGCGATTCTATCTTCTTTTTTTTTCTGTCGCATCGCGCCTGCTGCTGCACATTGTGTATATATATATATACATATAGAAGAGCGAGACGAGGGTTCGGTAAGTTTTAATTAATCGAGTCGCGATATAATGATCGATGCGTGCACCGCTGCACCTATCTCTTTCTCTCTTTCTCTCGTTCTCTATATGCCATCTCCAATTTCCTCTGTGGAGCAACTTTTTTCATATATAGATGTATCGTCCGGTGAGGACACGTGAGGGTAATTTTCTGCGATCCGTCGCTTGGCTGACTTCTTATTCGGGTTTGTTTACACGTTGATACTCTCGTCGATAGAAGATTGCTATTAATTACCGTGGATTTTGAGAGTTTTCGGTGTCGAAAAAAAACATGCAGCGTTAGTTATATATGGTTATACATATATAGGTATAGGGAGCTCGAGGTGGCCCGAGGAGAAAAGGCGATCCGTCGGATAGCCGTCGGTCGACTTTTTCAACGCCGTGAACAGTCCGAGTACACCCTCTACCCTCAACGCTACCATTTAATGAATTACATTCGGAAACAAAGAAAAAACGCCATTCAGCACGATTCTTACTTAAACCCGCGCATTCACGGTATATATAAACGAACGCTCGCGAATCGCCAACTCATTACAATTAATTAAAAATAAAAGAAAAACACTCTTTCCCATGTATATACAACGTCGATTTCGCGACGAACTCTGCTAAAAATGAAATGAATCTCGAATTCCGCGATTTTTGTACAGCCAAGTGCGCACCATATAGGCCAACGTCACACGGGGTGGGAAGGGCGCGTGCAATATTTTAAGCGACAAAGTTTTTTGCCACAAAAGCAAATGTGTGTGTGTGTGTGTATACGAATCGGGAACGGCTTTCGCTCGGCGGCGGCGGCTTGTCAACAATGTCTGTCTTTTTTTTTAATGCTATACTACAGGCAAAAAGGCGAGTATACGTGTACGCGTGTGCGTTTGTTATGTAAAAGTTAATTAGAGAAGCCGCCGTCGCGGTCGACTGCAGTAAAAATTTTTCGGCTCGAACGGTTGCACCGCCACGACTTTGGACCGCGCGGCGAGGAAATTTTTGCTTATTAACCCGAGGTCTCCTCCCTATATGTGTCCGTGTGTCTATATATATAGGGTGTGGGTGTATATACGTGTGCGAGAGAGGAGGGAGTGGAATTTGCCCTCTCGCTATGGGCACTGCAGTCTCCGGCATTCGCCAGCACGCGCGCGCCTACGTATTGAATTTCATTTATTTTTTATATCGTGTTTCGACTGTCAATAGGTTTCCTCGTCCAATTTTTCTGCCGTTTGATTAATTGACCCAACCAGAGCGGCGGTTATATGTGTGTGCGCGCACGTTTCAATATTTCAATTCAAATTTCACGGCTATACCTCTATCTCTCTCGCGTTTTTCTCCTCTTTTATTTCTCCCTCTCTCTCTCTCTCTCTGTTTTTTTCCCTGATACCCACTTCATCCTAAACTTTCTTATTTTTTGCTTTTCGCACTCATCAAAAAAAATTGCCATCGTATTTCAGCCGATATATATTGCTCTCTCTTTCTCTCACACACTCTCTCTCTCTCTCTCTCTCTTTCAGACTGCGCCGCGGATGAATTTATTAATTTATTGTAGCCCATAAAATTTGCCTCGCCGACTGAGATATTCGCTACTTGTATAAAAAATAGATTTTGTACTTTGGTCCCGGCTCATAAATAATCAACAATCCTGCCTTTTATACTTCAATAGGCTCGGTGTACAGTCGTAAATGTAGATTTCGAGTAAAAAAAACTATTTTAAATTTATCTTGCAATGTCGGTTAAGAATTTTCATGGCATTCTAAAGGGATCATTGAACCTGCAAGCTGATTATTCAAGAATATCCAGTGACAATCATCAGCCACCATAACCAGGAAAAAAATCTCACACTTGTCAAATCAATCCCGCGTCAATGCAATACTCATCTAGCGAAGCAGCAGCAGCAATGGCTCGTATCGTCCTCGACGATCCAAGTTGATAACCCCGTCGCGCGTTTAAGCGCCATTCTCGATGCAGCCTCGCCATTAAAAAAGAAGGCATTGTGTCGCCGTCGGCCTAGTACCAACACGCGGGGGCAATATCTCGTCGCTCGCAAAGCCATCGTCCGGCCGACTTAATTAAAGCCATAAGTCGCAAGATGAAAGAAGGAGCTGGGAATAAAAGCAGCAACGGTAGAAGTGTGAGAGAAAAAAAAGAGAGATAGAGAGAGAGTAGAGATTGCGTAGCACAATAAAGAAATGGCGGCCGCTGAAGCGCGCGACTGCGCTTACGCGCGCCTATGTAGTGTATACACAGAGAGAGAGAGAGAGAGAGAGAGCGACGCATTGTTGTCGGGCAGCCAACGGAGATAAAGAGGACCAGAGAGAGAGAGATAGGGAGAGAGAGTGAGAGAGAGGAATATATAAGCTGACGATACGAGCACACATAATATTTCAAAGTATCTCTGGTGGACGCGCGCAACCCTTCGTCGGCAGGCCGTTCAACAATGAATGCCCCCCGTATGTATATGTATATATGCCATGCGGGGGTCGGCCATCTTTCGTTGGCTAGCGAGGCTTCCGCCGCAGCCAAAGTGGAATATCTACACCCTCCTATACGTATGTATACGCGCAGCCCGTGCCTATATATATATATAAAGCAAAGATTTGTCGAAAGCGGCCGAGAGCAAGAGTGTATAGTAACGTCTAGCCATTCGAGCGGCTGTCGGGCTTCTCTGCACACTCGGCGCATTATCGAAATTAAAATCAGCCGCGGAATTTAGTGTGCCGATGTTGTGCATAGAAATGAAATTAAATCTTCGTTTTTTTTTTTGTAGGGACAGACTCGCGCAGCTTGTTTGCAATGTATGTTTGGGTGGGTTACACGCCCGGGGCTGATTATATATATACCGGGAGCACCGGAGATTTCGCTCTAAGGAAAATGGCGGTGTTCGCCGCTTTCGAATGCGATTGAAATATATATATATATGTGCAACTTTCGTTCTATTGAATTAGAACGAGGATTGTTTTTTTGTTTTTAGTTTGTCACGCGGATCTACGGATTTGTATATATAAGTGCGGCGACAGAAAGTAGTAATTATTAATTTGCGTATTGAAATAATTTACATCGGTTCTATGAAATATATTAAAGACCTGACGATATGCAGATATTCATGGCAAGTGAAATCTGACTCATTCTTTCTACGAACATCGACATTTCCATAAAACCGTTCAAAGATCTTTCAGAGCTTTTATACCCAATAGAGCAGCATTAAAATTCGGTATATTACATATTGACCAAGTCGGAACTCACTACATATATGTATATATGCGTAGCGCGTGCGGAATGTCCCCGATAAAAAAGGGAGGAAGAAGAGGAGAAGCGATCGCTCGTCCCCCAGCAGCAGCAGCAGCAGCAACTCGGAACCACCGATAAAACTCCCGAACGGGATTATGGCAAGCGACTAATGCTTATTACACGTAAATGCGTCCTCCTCCTCTCTCTCTCCTCCTTCGCCTATAACGAAATCTATACGTCCCGCGCGTACATACACACACGCGTCTATAGTATTTTCCTGAGGCAGCCATTCCTACCTATGTGCGTGGCTCCAAGTGGCGGCAGCTCCTCTCTCTCTCTCTCAAGGATTAGGCGCTTTTGGCTCCCCCATTGCTCAGCCTACACGCGTCCCTCCGTACTTTACATTTTTCCGAATTAGTTTAAGCCCACGGAGCTCTCGTATACATATATATGCACGTAACATCCAGAGAAAGAAATGTATATATACGCGACCCTCGGCCTGCCTGCCTGTACGTATATGTATATACGTGGAACCCGCATGCGAATTTCGCTCCTGCCGCGCACGAAGACACAGGCCTATCGAAATGATTTAGGAGCGCCGCAAACACGGCTTTGTTCGGATTTCGTGCTTCGTTGCTGCTGCTGCTGCTGCTGCTACGCGAGCGCGCCTCTGTGTAGTATCTATATAAAAAAAAAAAGAAAGCTGCCAAGGCCGATGTTCCGCTTTGTGCAGCGCGCGCGCGATATTCGCTGGATAGAAATTTTAGCGTTAATTTAACAAAAGTACCGTAGACTTTTCGATGAATATTAGGGGAAAAAGCGAGCGGCGGATCGTATGCAGGTATAGCTGGAAAGGATTCTATGTATGCCTGGCAATGGACGCCGTCATCCGACGGCGAGCGAACTTTAACGTGCAGCACCAGCCGCCGCCACGACCCTCATATTACGTCGAGCAAAAAGTAAAAATTACCAGATTTCAGTTTTTCGCCGAAAATCGCGCGAGAGGATCGTTGCACGAAGCTTCAATTGTTCTTCGGGCATAATTTTCGTTTCCGAGTTTCCTCTTAAATTTGGTCGGATGTACGTGGAAAACGTTAGCTGCGATTATTCGCGTTTGAAAAGAGCACTGGGCTCTGCCGTTCTTTGAAAAACACCAATTAACAATGTAAATATCGACGTTGAAATGAAAATTTTTTCCTAAAGAATTTTCTTACTCGTCTTCTGAATAAATCTGGATATATTTTTTGAATAATAGTCAAAATTAGTATCACAATTATTACTGAATAAGATTTATGTATTTCTTATATAATAACATCAGGTTGATGAAAATTAGTACATTTGAATGTATTAAATTTTTCCAAATTATAATTTTTTTATTTGATTTGAAGCATAGAAAATAGTTGTTAACATTTTTCAATTCGATTTATTCAAAGTAAATTACCAATCGACAAAGTAGATTAGATTCGGAACTCTAAAACATTTATGCTTTTTTTAAAAAAAGAATTTGTAGATACATTTTACATACACTAAATATGCTAAATTACTATACCGAGCCTAATTGAATGTTTTTAAAGAAAAAATTTTAAAGACATCTAATATAATACAAAAGCACCAGAATATATAAATTAAAAAAATATTTAATGAAGTAATATTTAATGAAATCATTCAATGAAATCAATTTCATAAATTAATTATTAATGAATGAATTAATTAATTAATTAATTATAAGATAAATTAATTAATCAAAGAACTTAAATGTACGATCTTTAATAGTCTTATTTTATTAGAAAATCGTCTGCGCGAAAGGTGATATTACGTTGTCTGTCTCAATCTGATTGACCAATTGAAAACCGCGGCTCAATACATAACAACAGCGAGTTCAATGAAAGCTTAACAGCAAACAAAGCCACGCAAACGAGGTAGAAAAACAAAATAATGAACTATCAATTACTTGGAAAGCTGATACAAACCAGTGGCTTCAATCGGGCGTATTGAAGCTACACAACAATATAAGTCAGAAGAGAGCAAAACCGAGAGAGAGAGAGAGAGAGAGAGAGAGAGAGAGAGAGTGAGAGAAAGGGGGATAGGCAAAAAAAAGGAAATGAAAATAAAAACTCAAAAATCCCGATCGAGTGCGGTTCACTCGTACAAAAGGCTCACGCTAAATAAACGCTGAAAAACTATAATTTAGCACGTTCTCTTTTATCGCCATATCGATTTTTCAATATTACACGGAATTCCGGACTTCATAAGCGCTTCTCTGTACAGCGACGCACCTATGCACCAGCTATATACTCTGTTTTGCACCCGTACACACAAACACGGACACAGAGACAACACAGACGCAGAGTCGACATGCGATGCTTGGAATTCTCGAAAAACGCCTACAAAAGGCCCAATGTCAAAATTATTTCTCCCTCTGTGTGCGCTCGCCTGCCGCTATGTATATACGCGTGTGTGTATTCCTCGTTTTTCTCTGTCCCTCTCTCTCTCTCTTTATATTTTTTTCGCGCTCTCGCCGGACTAAAAAGCAGCAGCAGCAGCAGCTCGCGCGAGCGCTGCACCGACCAAAAGAGAGAGAAAATAAAGAGAGAAGAGGGAGAGAGAAGGAGCGCACGAAATATAAAAAGCGACGTAATCGCAAACACTGGGCGACGCAAAAAAGGCAGACGTGGAATTATCTGCATTCGTTATGTCGCGGGGACAAATCAGCGCGCACATACAAAATGGCGACTCAAGCTGCGGAACATGTAATTACCTAAATTAGTACCCCCGCGCTGCCATTCCCCTCCCAACCCCGCACACACCCTATATATACACTTTTTTTCCTAACTCTTTCGCACACAGCCACGATCGCGTGCATATACATATATATAGAAGCAAAATATAAGGCCTCGGAGGAGAGAGATGATCTCTTGACCCCTTGGCGACGAGTCGCACGATCCTCCGCCGCCGCCGCCGTATACATACGGGGGTTGAAATTTACTTTGAATCCGAAGCAGCAGCAGCAGCAGCGGCAGTGGCAGCAACTCGTGTCCAGTTGTTATGTTCGATAACATTTTTGCAGAGCTCGCCGCGCGAGCTCCGTAATACCGCGAGGGAGCGAAAGTAATTAGAGTAAATTCAGAGCGCCGCCGCGCCGGCTACGTAGCGAATATATACATATATATATATAAGTCGGTCTCTTTTCCCTCGAGCCTTTGCTTGTATAGTCGGGCATCGCGCGCGCGGTGGCCACCCGACGAGAGCACGCCAAAATGGCGGAGTGAGAGAAAGAGTCGCGGGGAACCGCCCTTGCCGCCTTTCCGCTCCTATATATATACATATATACACACTCTGTATAGTGGGCAAAAATTAGGCCTTCTTCCGCTTGGCGCGCGGCGCGTAAAATTTACATAAAAAAATATAAAAGGAGAGAGAAAGAGAGAGAGAGAGAGTGCGGCGAAGGGGTTATATAGCGGTGCTGCTGGTGCTCGCAATTTTCGAGCGAAACGACAGCTCAGCCAAATGCGAGACCGGCTATGGGAGGTGCTCGGAAAAAATGCCCCCCTTTCACCGGCAGCAGCACCAACAGCAGCAGCAGTAATATAAAGGAAAAATGCGCCCGCGCTCGCGTGAAATCTCCGCGTCTAAGCCGTGCCTATACGGCCCCGCATTCGTATGTGTTGTATCGCTTTGTTTGCGCGACGGGTGTCTGTGGATATACGATGCGAGAGTATGAGAGAGAGAGAGAGAGAGAGAGAGAGAGAGAGAGGGAGAGAGTTTTCCGAGTCGAGGATTTGCCGGAGACGCGTTTAAGCGACTGTGTGCCATTGACTTTTTTTTTGCCTTTCTTTCTCTCGCCTTCTATGTCGTGTGCGGATGCGTCATTGGGCGTTTCGCGCGAACAAATGATTTTCACGGACGATTTTCGAGCTGTGCTCTCCCGAGTATATATGTGTGTACTATACGCCACGCGTGTTTTTATGGTCATTCGATGTGGCTTCCGTCGTGGCCGGTTTTTGCGACCTCGTAAAATGATTAAGCAGCGTATACGGGCGCAATAAGCCTTAATGGCCGGCTTTTATGGGGACTAAATCGATAATGATCGATCATTTCTCGTTAGGATCGAATTCAATTATTTCGGGATGAAGCGAGAAAAGCGCACGAACGATTGATAAGCTCTGACAACAAAGTTAATTAGCTACAAAATTTATATACATATACAAAATCTATATATATATATATATATATATATA
>UELV01144191.1:0-26998 GCA_900490015.1 Megastigmus stigmatizans | reverse complement strand
GTATTAACAGTATTAAAATTATTATTTTTGTAAAAATAAATCTAGTTATGTACTAAAAGTATAAAATTTAGAATTTGTATTATTTACCTATTCTTAGTAGTATTATTGTCTAATTAAATTATCAATATATTAATTATTATTCTTATAACCATAATTTAACATGAAGAAAAGTAAGTATTATATCTATTGTCCAACTTCTAGCGTCAAATGTGTCCTAGTACTGGATTCAGCCGACGAGGTTGTCCTACTACTACCATATAGCGACATTTTTTAATACGATTAAATTTTACCTTTAAAGAGCTCAATCACAACTTTTTTTTTTTAATCGACTCATAAGAGTCCAAATTATATTTTAAAACAAAAAAAAATGAAAAAATAAAAGACTTTCAGTTTAAAATATCGATATTAAATATTGCTTTAAAAAATGTGTCCTGGTATTGGGTATTTTACCTTATATCAAACTACCGCGCGTCGATATATCGGTCACACGCGCATTTCAAACATCATATGGATTTAACGTCGAACGCATGCACGCACGCAAACGTCCATAGAGTCCAAGTTTTATGAATAATATTAGTATACGTACCTTTTGCGTATCAATGGGCACACAGCCGACCGACGCCGGACTGCATTCGATTTTACTGACGCAGCTCTTGCTCACCTATAAACACACGACCAATATATCATTGCTTATGTAATAAAGCGCGTGCGGCGCCTGTACGTGCAGATGTCCACATCCTCCTTTTAAGGGTAAATGAACGAGTAAAGAAAAAAAAAGAACGAGTACGCGCAGAGCAGCTCTTTGCACTTGATAAAGCGAGCGATTAACAAAACAAAAAAGGAACGGCGTGTACAGCCGATAGGATAGGTTAAGCGTTAAGAGGGTAATATTGTAGAGCTGTGAAAGTTTAATATAGCGAGAGGATTGTTAAGGGGGAGGGAGGGGATAATTTATCACGACAATTTATCGAGATACAACAATGGGGTCCGTGTTGCGAGAGATGCTTAATTTTTATCGGTGCGAAATAAACGGAATAAAAGTGTATGCGCGATATGTATATGTATATTTCGCAGGATATAAATTATGCAGCGAGCCGCGGATTCTGCACTTTGGAAAGTAGTCGAAGTGGACTGCTTTTAGACGATGCGTCCTGCAAAAATAATCACCTCCTTAGCGATGCGCGCTTTTTTTCCCTTATCGTTACCTTTTAAGGTGGAATTATTCTCCGGCGTGATTAAAAAGCAACAAAAGAGAAACGTGCCTTCGTCCTCTCGTCGCGCTTGAATTTATGTACGTATCGCGCATAAAAGGGCAGGATTATTTATAATATGCGAATTTTCATGTACAGTTGAATCGTTGATTTAAAATCAGATCGTATAACTTTTTGATGGATTTAAAAGCATTATCCGTTGTTTAAAAGTCATAAAGTGTCGAAAAATTTTGTGTTTTGCGAATCAAAAAGTATAATAGCCGTTTGTTGTTGATAATGAAATTTATAGGTAGTTAAATTTTTTTTTTTTTTTTCAAATAAACTTTATCCCAATGTTAAATCAAATTTCAAAATGTACATATGAAGCAGTATTTTTTTCCAGTATTCGTTGAAATTGATTAAATTTTAGAAAATTTAGATAAAATATGAAAATTTGTTTGAAGTAAAATAAAATTAGCATTTCTATGCGAAGCAACGGGATTTTATGCCAAAGGAGAACGAATGCTTGGGTTGCAGTTTTCTTTGGTAAAATTTTCATCTTTGCTAAATAAAGAATGTATTCGCTTCAATAAAAATCCTCAAGTAATTCATGATTCTTTAAAAATTAATTGTACAAGGATGCAAGAGCTGCTTTTGTAAAAAAATTCAATCGAAAATAAAACAATCCGATTTACGTTTTCTCTTTACTGTCCAGTTCCAACAACTAAATTCTTAATTCTACTGAGAAAGCACAGTTGAAAAAGAAGTAAAAAATTTACAAAAATAAAACAAGCTTTATATAGCCGTTAAACATCCCTGATAGAAACGTTAAGGAGTTTCTAGCCAGTTTTTAACAAGATTTCTTGAATATATTGAATTATCACTATTTTCCTGATTCTGGAGCCTTCATAAAAACCATACACACTTATATAATTGAAAGCTAATTCAAAACAGAACAACGTAACTCGCTATATGAAACATTTGAATAGCACGTTAAGCAGTCAGACTCGTCAATCTTCTACCAGAGATGTAATCGTTAAATCACTGGTATATACTCTTATCAGAATTTCATCATGATTCATGCACTAACAACGAGAATCCTATATCATTTATCAGCAAACTAGAATCATGCAAGAAACGAGTAAAAAGCTACAAGAGAGAAAAGTTTCAGCAAAGTAAGTATGTTATAATATGAGGGTATGCTTGCCAAGACACTCTGGCCGCGACTGTCCAAAATGTGCAGGGATCGACAGAAATCTCTGCCACCGGCGGGACACGGTGTGTCTATCGCCCATTCGTTGCACATCTGCGGACATATCATACGACACATTACACAAATTCACATTAATGTCTCTTTGGGCACATGATATCCTACATTATCATACCCTATACGAAGATTTACGCATTATCATTCAATATACACACGCGTATATATATACATGTAACTGACGGATCTAAGGGAACGCGTTACTCATGCGAAACGGACCATGCCGCGCGCCGCGCACTAAATTTCCTTGGGCAAAAGTATAAATTTCGCGGATCGAAGGGGAAAAAAAAAGAAGAGGAAGAAGAAGAGCTTTATATATCCGTACAGCGTACATTTATGAAGCTGGCACTCGTAAAGTCTGTCTGCCGCGTATATCGACATCGACCGACGACCGAACGCTGCGAGAAATTGAAAAACTGCCGCAAGTCTCAACGGCGGTGGCGGATTTTTGTTTATCGCAAACCCGTGCGCGGCCATATCAAATGCCTACATCCAATGGAATATGACTACAAAAAAAAATAACGTCCCGACGTATATTTCGAACGACGCATATTTTTAACTTGATTGTATATATATATGAAGCTGAAAATTCGAGTTGGCCGCGGCGTATCGAAGAATTGGTTTGGACGGTTCCCGCGCGTTATGGACAATAGAGCCGCAGCTTTAATTGAATTTGAACTTTGTGCGGAAGTTATTGAGTTTCAAAGTTGGCCAAGTTGCCTATTATTGTGGCCACGCAGCAGCGGCCGCTACGATGATTTCGCTGAATTTCATGACGTACCAAAGTCGCGGCCAACTTGCAAAACTCTATATAAACTCTTCCACGCTATACATATATGTATATGTATATATATATATATATGCATCATCCGACGTTAATTTTAATGGTATTCGCGGGAGCGGGCGATTCTAAAAGTTTCCCTGATTAAATTTGATCCGTTAATCTAGAGTGATTTTCTCGCTGCGCGCTAGAATCCCTCTAATGCGCCATAATGCGCAATTCGCAAACGTTAATATTTCCCAACGGCGTATGGCGGCGATAAATTATTATATAAGACGAACCTGCGCGAGATATCCGAGCGCCAAGAACCGGACGATTTATTCACCTCCGAAAAGTGGTTGTAACCAACGTATACGCGGTTCCCTCTCAAAGAGCGAAAACAGGAAAAAAAAAATGAAAGGATCGTTGATGCTGCAGCGCTATGCAACAAACGCGTCGAGCTCTGCGGCGGCTGTATATGCCATAACTTGCGCCCCCCCCAAATATAGTTTCAAAATTTACACGAAACTCCTGGGTTATGTGTGCGCTGCTGTTCTCGGGTGCCGCACTTTCCGCGCCGTGAACCCACTCAAGCTCGCACTGCATGCCGCGGCATATATGCAAACACCAGACACAGAAAGGGAGAGAGACAAGCGCATATGTACACACACACACACATGTGTGTGTGTGTGTGTGTGTGTACAAATTTAATGCTTTGTGCAAATCGAGATGCAGGTATTTATCAATGTTTAGTCCCTTACGTTAAACCATTATATCGCGCGCGCGGGGATTATTGATTCTGAATATATACGGAAAATTTGATGAAATGCCGCTTATTTAACTCTCCCTTTTCGCGATTTTGTGCTGCGTAGTTACGTTGCGCCGTATATATATACGGCATATAGTTTCGGCGTTAATGCGTGCCGCACATGTATGGGCCGTCGCGCGAGCCCAGGAAATCGCCGGAACATCGAAAATCATTACGTTTGATTCGCTGTTGTCGCTATATACTTTTCTCGCATTATATGCTGCACGTATGTAAATTCAGCTTTCATCGGTTATACAAATATCAGTGTACATTTTTTATCATTCATTGCGGTTTGTTATTCATTTTCACGTTATATAATCAAGGAGGTATGCGAAAGCCCCCTTTTTTATAAATAATTAACTCTTGAAATAATAACGAGATAAATCATTCATCGTAATATGTGCGCCGTATAATTTTTGTTGCCCGACATGAAAATAATAATTACATAGCCCCGGCAATAAATCATAGTAATAAAATATGCTTCATTAATAAAACGCAATGAGCTTCGCATTTGTGCTCGGCTTCACTCGCGCCCCACTCCCATATATATATATATGCGCGCGTAAACGGCAAATTTTTTCGCGAGTGAATTCTCTTCAGTGAAGGATTTAAAAAATAGAGAGAGAGAGAGAGAAAGACAGACAGAGGGAGAAAGAGGCAGAATAAGCGAAAGATTTAATTGTGTTGTAAATGAAATTTCGTTCTCTTTCTCTGGGTGGCACAGGCCTTCCGAGGCAGAGAAAGAGGACGCGTGCGGGGCGCGCAGACCCAGCGAATTACGAGCGCTTCGTGATACTAGACAATAGCAATTTTTTAAACTGACGTATCTTGTTCTTCTTTTTGTTATTCTTTTTATTCCTCTCTCTCTCTCTCTCTCTATCTCTCCCCCCCCCCCTCTCTTTCTCTTAGAGGCAACACGAAAATGCATAATTAAGCTGAATACGAAGCAAAAGTGGTATTCATTCTGATTCCAAAGGCCAAGTTTCTTACCGGTTTGTGCATTTAACGAAATATATAAAGATAGAGATTAATTTTTGGCAAAAAAAACTCTTCATCACCATCTGGGTAATGATGTAAAGATTACGTGGTTCGAGTTTCATGAAATTCCATATCCACGATTCGGCGAGCTTTTTGTCGTCGAAAATTTCGGAAATAAAAATCGCTGTGAATTATACGAACGCAATTTCCGTCATAATGACGGAACCTAATGCTTGAATAATTACCGAGATTCGTGATAGAGAGGTTATTTCAACAATGAATATCTATCTTGGTATATTTCGTTAAATGCAAGGTAAGCTAAGAAATCTTTCCTGCCTTAGTACATCCCCCTTAATTAATGAATTAAGAAAAATTTAAAAAAAAGACCCGCGTTCGCTTGCGCATTTCAAATAATGTAGCACTCCTTTTGTTAGCCATGCTCCCGACGTGGGCCGCAGCTTATTTCTCATTCTATACGAACATTCAACTTTTACGAAAAATACATATATATATTTCTAGGGAAAAATTTACCATTTCAAAGTTGACGCATCGCATCTCGTTTAACTCGTAAAACTTTGGCCCCCCTCTCTCTCGCGTGCAATTCGCGTCGTCGTCATTTTGGCTTTTTCATCTAGCATGTATATATCCATCATTAATCTCACTCAAAACTGCGTCAAGATAAATTTCAATAAACGCGGAAAAAAAGAGCTGCGCGCGCTCAACGTCAATCTCTCTCTTTCTCTCTTTCTCTCTCTCTCTCTCTCTCTCTCTCTCTCTTCCTCTCTCGTGTCTGTCATCCCTCCGCATATATGCAAGCATAAAAAAACACACGTTGTCCTCCCGTCCGAAAGTTCAAAAGGTGAAATCAACAATTGGTCGCGATTTGCAACAAAAGGTATAATATATAACAACGAATAAATATATATAAAAAAAAACGACTTGCCTTGTTATCGCTCACGTTGACGCAGGTGTAACACGTCAGACCTGTGAATCAGAAAAATAAAAAGTTGGAGTGTCGTGTCACGAATAGTGGAGGTAGTGCGGTATGTGGGCTAATCAGGAGAATTGATAGTGAAAGCGAGAGAGAGAGAGAGAGAGAGAGAGAGTAGAGGCTAGAAAGTCTAATAAATCAAAGTGAACGAGAGGCATAACGTACGATAGATGTCCTCTTCATCCGAAGTGGCAGTGGCTTTTACGTTGCCCTTATCGCCCGGCGCTATGCCGCCGCTCTCGTTTTCATTCTTCCCATTTTTGTTGGACACCGCATTTTTTCCACGATCGCACGCTGATTCCGTAAACAAAAGCAGTCCGACCATCAACCACGTGATCATTCCTCACATCGTCTCTGCAACAAAAGTGAACACTTCGACCTGTATTTCTTTATCATATGTACTATACACGTTGCGCTTGTTCATCCTGCGCGATGGTTGTACTTTGTTGTGTACAATGGGGTTGAAGCGATTTTTTTGAAAACAAAAATCAAGTGCATACGGGGGAATTGACAGGATTATTCCATTATATACATAGATTTGTGCTATTCTATGGTTGTGCATGTATAGATATGTGTGCATGTATACGCATATATACAATTGTGCTCTATTGTTTCGATATACACGACACGCTTTTCATGTACCTACAGAGTTATAGTTTTCCTTTTTCGGACGAGTTTATTCTACTGGAAATATACTTTGCTTGTCCGCACCGAATTAAAACATTTATTATCTTATACGCTCGTGTGTCTAGAATGTACTTTTGTTCGCTAACGAAAAACTAAATCCTCCTTTTTTTGTGTTTTCTCACAACAATAGGACACGTTTATCTTTATCATTCTAAAAGGTAATTTTAAACTCTTAGTACGAGGCTCGAAAATCGAGGAAGCTGCTCGCTTTGTATTATTTTAAAGAAGGCATACGAAGTTTCGCGTGTACACGACGAGCAGTGGTACGTCGTCACAATTAAAGCAAACTTTGTCAACCGACTTGTAGCGTCTGATTAAATGGCCGTAACATTGCCTAGAAATAGAAAATCGATCTTAGCGAGAGTGCATACACTCGCGAAAAGCTACACTGGAACTGGTATATTCTAGTATTTACTATTTAACTACTTGTTGATTATTGCAAATAATCCCCCAAATTAAGCTCGATCCGCGGAACTTTTTTTCACTGGTCTTGCCCCCCCCCCCCCCTTTTTTTAGAAACTCGCGCTCTATTTATCGTAACATCGGTAAACTATATATAAATGTAACTTTCCAATCCGCATGAATCGCGATTCAAAACTTATCTCATCGATAAAAAAATTTCTCCGGAATGGAATATATCTCGGCGCGGTGACTTTAATGGTCAACTTGAAAGTTCGCCGCGAGATTTTATCCGATATATATGTAAAAGAAGGATCGTTGAATAAATCTCGGGGAAAACTAAAGATTTCTTTTGTGCTCCCTCGTCGTTATATCTCGTTTATTTTTCATCTCGGGACTTTGTAGTTTCGTGAAAAAAAAAAGAAGAAATTAACATTTTGTCGATAATTTCTGAACTCGCGGTGGCCGTACATTCACAAAGTTTGAAATATATATATAGCACATAAGGATCTTGCAAAGATTCCGTTCGCGAGGTTCCAGAGGTCAAAGAGTCGCCCCTGCACGTCAGCGGTTATCGAATATATAAATACTTTTATGTAACAGTCGTAGTAATACGAGATCTGAACCTGAATAACGCCAAATAACGTAGCATAGGACGATTAAAGCTTTAAATTCCGTACTTGTTATAGTTTCGAAGTGGGGAAATAGCGCATATAAACACTGGTATTAAACGGGACTCAGAGGCTATTTGCGTTAATTATATATACACAGATATATATTGGCTGATGCTACTGTACACAAAGTGGAAAATTTGTTTAAGCTGGGAATAAGTAAACGAGTCAACTTACCGGGAATGTCGTTTACGTTGGTTTGAATCACTCATGAGAGCTTACACTGCACTTGCGGTGTCTGTTATGCCTATATAGATATATACATCTATACATCTATATACATATACATATGTGTCTAGTTTGTATTGCTCATCCCTCCATCGTTCAGTCTTTTCTACGTGCGTCTGATATTAGTGCGTGGGTTTGCTGATCGTCGCGTACAAACAGACGTCCCATCAGCTCGTGCCTGTTATTAAGCGCCTGGAGTCATGCATTTCCGCCGGCATTGCTAAAAATACATATCGTTGTTTGCTTTTAATCATCCGGTTGCACAGCCCTTTTTGATAAATTCAACACAATTTGTTTAGCGAATGCGAACACACACATATACAAACAGACAGACAGACGGACATGGACACGTCGTTCTTCTATACATAAATACAGAGAAAATGGCCAAATTGAGTTATACACACGCACATATTTCGTATATTATATACTAAACGAGCCAATGGAGTTTTGGAAAATGCATATAGGAAAACGTCGTTTTGCCCTTTGCGCGGTACGCGATATAAAAGCGGGGCCTCCGCATGAGGATATTGCATTAGCCCGCTAAAAGGCAATTTCTCGTGCTGAATAATTAATTTTCGCCGTGTCTGCAGCGCGTTTTAAACATATATATATATAACGCAGTTACACGAGGGCAAAGCGGTGAAATTTTTAAACTCGCGTCTGCGACCACCGCTGGCGCTCTAAGGACTCTGCGCGAAAGTTAGAAAATGGAATAATTACAAATTTATACACGTATAATCCACGCGGCCCGCGGATCTCTGCCCGGTATCTATATAATACAGTCTTTGGCGAATATACACACAGGCGGTCACCCGCAAGGGCAAAATATGCAACAGAGTGGTAAGAGCGTGCGCGCGGCGTTTTACACCAAGTTCGATTGAATTTAGTACCGCTGAGGGTGTCTGATAATAACATTTGGCAGCCGCATCGACACTCTTTGAAATATATAAATTGCGCGTTGTGTACCGCGAGAACATAAGCAATCGAGCTCGCGTTGTGGATATACGGGCCGGGGCAATTTAGCCGAAAATTGCCGCACGCGGCCTTGGGAAATTTGTCGCGCCTCGACTACAGCGCCCCGTTTAACGTGCGTTAATACTCAATCATTATGGCTATGACTATTTCGTTTGTTTGCCGATTATTTCACTCCTTCCGCGCATTAATTAATTAATCCTTTTCATTGTATACTCTCTCGCGCGCGCGCGTGTGTGTGTGTACATGCACAGGAATTCCAGTTGATCTCTCGCGTTATAATTCCGAAACGTCACTGCACCGTGAAAGCTTTCATTATTTCGCGGATTACACTAATTACTTTTATGATTGCCTGCCAGCAGTTCTCCCCACCTTCCCGTATTAATATACTATCGCAAATAAACTACACACAAAAGTGGCTATATACAGAGTCACTTTTAAGTTATTCATGTCCCATTTCCGCGGTCCGCGGTATAATTACATTAGGCGAAGTGATTTTTATAGACGCGGGACTGCCGCTCGATCGTATATATGTCTACGAAAAAGTGTGCATATCGCGATGCGCGCAACTCGATCTGCGGAAAAATGCTCGAGATTAAAATGCGAGCCGAGCCGCGATTTCAAATATTTTCCTTTTATTCCGCCGTCCGTGACATGTTTAGCCATCTATAAAAAAAAAAAGTATAAAGAATCGCGAATTTCGATACAAATTCATATTTATATAAAACAAGCGAACGCTTTTATTTACCCAACAGACACACGGCAAAAGTTAACATTAGCCTATAGAAATATTGTAGCGCACTCGTTTCGATTAACTTGTTGTCGTGCACACGCGAACGAGGCTGGAAAAAGAAAGTAGTATAATTGCTCCCAATCCATCGCGTGTATCGATTCAAGGCATCCGCAAACAAAATTAACAAAAAAAAAAAAAAAAGAAACAATCTCTACGCGTAGCGAATAAACTTGGAAGACTGTGTCACGAGTTAACCTCGAGGGAGAAAATTCTCGCCCTGAGAAACGCCAACACATTTTCCTCGTTATCAATCATCAAAGTGAATTTCATCTTAATCGAAATGTATAATAATAATAATAAAAGAAAAACCATTAATTCCCGCATATAGCGGCGCGCACAAGTTTACTCATCTATAAGTATGCGACGTACATCAGTAAATGTGGAATTTTTTTTTAAAGGCTGCAGAGTTGGAGCAGCGAGACCTGCTAGTACACGTATATGTATATATATATTTGTGCTCAGCCTCCCGGTGGGTTCTTTTAATTTAAGTTTTGCTTTAAATGCTGCTGCCGCCGTTGAACTTTTTTTTCTGCCCGCCGAACTGGTGCGTGAAGAGTTCGCGCAAAATTAGCTCCTATATATACCCGAGCACTACAGCACACTCGTATATATTTTTACATACATATAATATGCGCAAATTCAATCTCTAAACTGCATGCATACACCGCACTTATATGTAACCTGTGATGTTTATATACTATTATTGACGAGTACGAAAAATCATCGAGCGAGTATAAAT
This sequence comes from Megastigmus stigmatizans, assembly GCA_900490015.1. Classification (NCBI taxonomy): domain Eukaryota; kingdom Metazoa; phylum Arthropoda; class Insecta; order Hymenoptera; family Megastigmidae; genus Megastigmus; species Megastigmus stigmatizans. The sequence goes on along the minus strand of UELV01144191.1, from coordinate 16,515 downwards.
GTGCGCCAAATTGCTAGCTCTATAACGATCATTAAAGAGCACTATATATACGAGGCCACCGCGTTCAATTTAACGCGGCCAAAGCTCCAAATGCAACCCCGTCTCTGTGTGTACAGAATCGAACGAACGCGAGGGAATTTTCCGAACTTTCACGTGTACAGCCTACACTTGCAAATCGGGAATGCATAATTCATACGCGCATTAGCTTCTGTACGGATGTTGAGGAATTTTCCAACCGTCGAGCGCGCTAGAGAGAGAGAGAGACAAAAAAGGGAAAATCTGAACCCGCGAGTGAGTGAGTGAGAGAGAGAGAGAGAGAGAGAGAGCCAGACTGGCGCTAATCAATAATGAAATATTCCGGCTAGAGAAGAATCTATCGTCGAAGATTCATGAAAGAGCACCGCGCGTAATTTATTCAAAAGTTTCGTATATATAATGATGCAGGCTGTGGGAGGAAGAACGAGAGAAAAAAAAAAGAGAGTGTGAGAAGCTGGACGTGTAAATCCACAAAGTTCACTTCGGTAGAGCGCGGCGCGCGCGCGAAAATTCCTCATTCTTCTTCCCTCCCTCCTCTTTTTTTTCCTCCACCGCCTCCTCCCCTTTTTTGCAACGCTTAATTAATCACAGGAAGGAAAAGAAAGCAGAAAGGCGGGCGCGAGCGCGGCGGGCGGCGGCGTTCATCAAATTAAAATGTTCGTGCGGGGAATATAGCGCGTAAACTCTCTTGCTCTTTCTCTCTGTGTGTAATCTCGAAGATTAGCCTTGCAAACGGTTACATATTTAAAAGCGCGCGCTTACGTCCGCCGCTCGTTAATCATCGACACAAAACACGCGGGTATACCTGAAAAATTCAAGCCCCCGCGCGCTACGTATAACGTTTTACGAATCGCGCTCGCACTGACAATTACAGCGTGTTACAAAAGAGAGGAGAATGTACGTGTGTGGGTAGAAAAAAAGAAAAACTAAAAACAGTGCCATGTACACGCGAAATTGAATTGATGCGAGTCCAGGTAAAAAGAGCGAGCGAGTCCGATTGTTGATGATAGCTACTATAAGGGAGACAGAGACACAGCGAGCGATCGTGAGCGAGATAGAGAGAAAAGACTTTGGCGCAGACCTCATTTATCATCCGTGTCCGATATAACGGCGAAAAGACGGCGAAAATGAAATAGCCGCTGATATTAACTGGAAAGAAGTTACGTGCGCAAAAAATCCATCCTACACCCACACACTGCACACGTAGAAATTGATATATCTCGCTTCCCTCGTTTATGCAAGCGCACGTACGACGATGAGCAAAAAAAAGGCCCCCCGCGCCCTTCACAGCTGCACAAACAATTCATAAAAATCATGAGGCTATATAATAACGTAGGTAAAGAAGCGAAAGAAAGAAAGGAGGGAAAAAACCTGCGTCCGCGCGAAAGACGGAAAAGAAGAAGAGATCGAGCGTTGCGGAAACCGTATATATATCGATGCCCCAGAAGCAACTATATATATATGTATATCTTAGGGGGGGAGGAGAACGAGAGAAGAGCAAAAAAAAAAGAAGTAGAAGAGAGACCGTCCCGACCCCATAAAGAAATCCACCGAATATGTCCTCTCACCCTTCTCTCTTCCTCTCTCTCTATATATGTAGGAGGGAAAAAAAGGGGAAAGAAAAAAGGAGAGCAGAGAGCAGAGTACATATATAAGAAGATGACGCGGCGGCGGCGGCAACGCACATATTCAAAAAGGTTCGTCGCGATGCTGCTGCAGCACACTATGCACACGCGAACTTCACCTCGTTTTATACATCGTCGCCGCGTGCCTCTCTACTTTACATACATATACAACTATATATATATATAAGTGATCTCTCCCCCTTTTGCTCTTAGCACATACGCATCCGCACACGCACACACACGCAAAGTCATAAATACAAGAATCTACATACATATATGTATACATGTGTGCGTTTGTGTGTGTGTGTGTGCGTGAGTGTATAGTACGTGTACAGGTGCAGGCAGTGTGTGTCCCTTATGTAGATACTTACGAGGCCGCCGTCGCCGCCGCCGCTGGCGCGCATACATACAAAAGCCCCGTAATATCGGGGCAGCCCTACAACCGACAACCCCATCGCGCACACTCGCACACAATCACACGCGCAACAACTCCCATGCGCGTATTTTATATATGCGCAGCCTCTCGCACACGCACACACACAGAGTCAGGAGCGCGCGCGCGCTCTCGCTCCCGAACGGTCGCGCGTGTATCGGAGGAATGCGCGGCGCCGAGCTGCCAGCGAGAGACGAGAGAGTCGTGCAAAGTGCGGGAGCGAGCGAGACGAGCGGCCGGGCGCGCGGTCCAGGCGCTGAGCGAGCAGCGGCACACTCGATACTGCCAGAGAGTAGACCCCGGGAACCGGAGGAGCGCGCCGCGGGTGAGAGAGAGCGACAACTCGATTTCTCTCTCTCTCTCCCTCTCTCTCTCGCTCTGACTATCGTCGGGCTCTCACGAGCGAGCGAGTCCACGAGGGGGTGTGAGGTGGTAGTGGTGGTGCGCGCGCGCGCTCCCTCGCTCGTTCTCTCGCAGCTCGAAATTTCAGCCAGCATCCCCCCTGTATATACATATATATGCGCGCGCGCTTTATACCTCCTACACGTATATACATACATATGTGTGTGTGCAGTATAAGGAGAGAGAGAGAGAGAGAGAGGGACGAAGGGAGGGAGGGAGTCGAGTTTTAGCGAGCGCAGAGTAGTCGGTGAATCACTGGCTGGGCCCCCCGGGGGGGATGAGGCTCGTATGTAGCGAGCGCTCATATATATATATATATATATGAATAGGTAGGGGGAGGGGAGTGATTGTGTGTAGGACCCCGTTTGCCGCGCGAATTATCGCCGTTGCTGTTGCCTATTTGAGGTCTGGGTTAAATGGCGTGGAAGCGGGACGGGGATATCCGAGCATCTCTCTACTTTTCTCTCTCTCTCTCTCTCTCTCTCTCTCTCTCTCTATCTGTCTATCTCTGCTGCGTACGTGTATATGTGTGTATTAGAGAGTCGGAATTAGAGGCTGGACTTTTTTTTCTCTTTTTTTGGGGTGGGGGAATCCGTATAGGCGAGAGCTGATCGTAGAGTTCGGATTTTGTGTGCAACATTTCGGATAGGCGTATATATTCGTACAAGCTTACACGGTAATAATTTCTAACGCTAATAGAGCCTTTTTCTGCCAACTTGAGAGATGCATAAATTTGAATATAATTGCCTTGTGCGTGCTTGAATTCGCCAGTCGCGAGCGCGGGAGCATGGGAAATTTATTCATTTTCCTTGGGGTACGTATGCTATAGTGTTCATGTGGGTAAAAATAGGATACATCGCGAGAAATTGGTATATAATGGAGTAAACAAAACTGACCTGATTGCATTAGATCGATTTTATTATATTGGACTCTGTTCGGGCCTTTCGCTAAAATTTATTCGTTCTACTTATATGCAACGCTTTTTACAAAATTACAAAAATTCTAAATTTCACTTATAGGTAAAATTATTGTGAGCTCGCGGATAATTTTAAATATGATTTTAAACGTTTATTATACGCACTTACGAAGACGCTCTTGCTACCAAACAGCTTTCCTAAACATCAAATTTAAGTTAATAGTTCGAACGTTGATTGTATAAAACGAGGGGCTTTTTCGATAAAGCTTATACCGCGATTTTATAGTGTAATGTTTGTCGTGCGCCGCTCGATGCCCGTCCACAGTTACACTGAATTTTCCACTCTAGTTTTTATCGGGGGAAAATTCTCTCTATGTACCGTGTAAATGTTTTTCTACACCGGTTTCACTTGTCTTTAGTTCGGGAAATCTTTGTGTAACACGCGCGACAACAATTCGAAATTTCGTATCAAACTAGCATTTCGAACGTATAAACGAACTACAGAAAGGGTAAAAAAGCTTTGATGTTTTTCTGGGACAAACTGGCTTTTTCAAAAAGTCTAATAATAATGTTTAATAAATACAAATTTGATTTATTAAACAAGAACACATATTTGTGTTAGTGTTTTTAGCTATGCAATTTTTTTTATCAAAATTCAACACTAATTGATAATTATCGCATACAGAAATACTTGAAATTATTATAATTGTACAAACACTTAAATTTAACATATTTGCGATTTTCGTTTAAATGTACAAACCTAATTACGTAAATTCATTCGGTTATTATGATAATGAATGTTTATTTATTAAAATTGATTGTATAAATGATTCATACTAACTCATTTCTAAAAAAAACAGAAATCAGAGAAAAAGTTGACGAAAACCGTTATTCGTAAAATACATACAAAATATTTTTGACTTTTAATATAGTTATTTATACGACAGATGCTGTTTTTATTGCATTAAAATAAGAATTTCTTTTGCGAATATGAAGAAAAAAATTCAGAGATTAACAAAACCTGAAAAATCGCAATTATAAGGGATGTACATATTTTTATTCAAAAGTCATACTTACGTATACAAATCCGCAGTAGTAGCATCAGTTACCCTATTGTATCCCAAGCGGATTAATCTCCGTCGCTAAGGATATACACACATAACAGTATCGCGCGAGCGTATATATAACAAACGAAAATTCCACTTATACATTAAAAGGTAAAATTCGTTTTGGCCGGTATATACGAGCTGGCCTATTGGGGACCAGTGAAAATAATGTCCACCAATAAAGGGGCCACTTTTCCCGGCCTCCGTCGTCGTCGGCGCGCACAAGAAAGCCGAGAGAAAAATCCTCTCGTGTCATTTTTCAAGCGCGGAATTCTCCTTTTCGTTATAGGACAAAGGAGTCCCGGGAGTTGGAGTGGGTGAAATGCTTTACTCCCTCGGTGCATTATTTCTTCGAATCCTCGGGCCGCGCTCACACACACACACACACACACACACACACACACACACAATTCGCTAATTATTCAACTTAGAGCGGCGGCGGCTATACCTTCTCGACTCCAAATCCACTTAGCAGCTATGATTTGCGAGCCAATCAAAGAAAAAAATAACGTCATACCTCTCGAGTGGCAATAAGACCACGTGGTAGGATACGCGTGTGTACAATTCGAAAATTCAAATCTCATCGGGTCTATATCGCCTTCTATGTGTGCATGAGTGTATGAAAGCGGAGAACTAGGGTCGGTGGTGGTGCGGTGCGGTGCACAATGGGTGAAAGAGCAGCGGCGCTCGAGGGGCTGAATGGAAGCTCGCGTGTGCAGCGGCAAGCTCTGTGCCATATATATATACATATATAAGAGCCTGTACTCAGGAGTCTCTGCCTTTGCCGCCGCCGAGCTTATATACCTCTGATAAAATTCCCGTTTGATGATACCGCGACTCGTGCCAACGATCTATATGCAGTGTATATATACATATATGTATGTATGTATGATAGAGATGATTGCGCGCGGAGGAGGGAATTGGGCGAGAGAAACTCTTTCCTGAAGGAAATCGTGCTGCTGCATTTTCATTGACAATCCAACAGCCAGTGAGGATTTGCACGCTCTCGTCATTGATATATTGATTGCGGGGAAGAGAGACGCGGATTTTTCGCCTTTTCCCTGGCATTCGCGCTATTAGATTTTAACGTGCGACGGTAATATAGAGAGCTATGTGGATCAGATTATGAATCGCGAGGCTGTAAAGCAATGTGTATATATATATAAACGATGTATATACCACACATCACGTTTCAAACGTAAAATTAACTACCTCGTAGATTGCGCTTGGCGTGTGCATACCGCGGTATGCTGCACATCGGAATAAGACCGTCATCTTCAAGCCCAGCATTCGATTACATTACAAGATTCAAATGTACATCAGCTGCAGGTGTATATATGTGTGTGTGTGTGTGTGTGTGTGTGTGTGTGTATTGCAATGTAAAAGAGAAGTGAATCAGAACTGGGATCCTCGAAATAAAGCTCTCACTGTCTCTCTCTCTCTCTCTCTCTCTCTCGATACATCCGAAAAAAGAGAGAATCGAGGCATAAAGGGAAGGGCGCGCGCAGGAAAACAGGGAAAGAAAAGCCAAAGAGAGCTCGGGGACTGGTGCATCGCTCGTCTCCCTCCGAAGATTCTATTATTGAGCGTCATTGGGCATATCAGCGAGTATCAAAGAGAACCGTCGTCGTCGTCGTCGTGTGCTCCCGATTTGCGAAAGAATCGAATAGGTATAGTACCGACTCCCGGGCGAATAAAGGAACACACACACACACACACATGTACGTATGTACACATGACGTGGTATACAGTACTGCACGTAACCTGGAAAGAGACTGTAGTTACGTATTAAGGTATAAGAGCCAGTATATATATATATATATATATATATATACAGATAGGTACATATAGCTCTTGAGTCTTGTGCATAGGGTCGGCTTTGATATAGATTTGAGGTCTGGGTTAGACGCTATGCAATGGCTCGGAATCGTTCCTCCTCCTCCTCCTACTACTACTGCTACTACTGCTACTACTCAACCCAAACTCTCCCTCTCTCTATCTCTGTTTTTCACGTGTATACATGTGTACGAGAAAAGCTGCTGTTGCTGCATTATATCTCGGTATAGATTTCTTTTTTTTTCCCCGCTTACATAGGAGCTTTGGGGCTGCGTCTTTGTCGGCACCGAGACGGATTATAATGCATTAACGAGGAGTGTGCGATTTGCGCGGCGAGGGACACAGAATGCCACCGCTATATATACACACACATATAATGCTTAATCCACTCTAAACTCCGCGAGCCGGGAATTTACGCTTATTAACACATACAAACGTAATAATATGTTTGATGCGTGCACACACACACGCGCGGTTTTTTTTATATAAGTATGCGTTATTACGTAGATCATGTAAAGTGAGTTAATTTGTTTATCGTATGCTTTTTCGAGAGAGGGAGAGTAAAGGTAAATGGGTCAATAGATTTAGAGAGAATGATTAAATGTTAATTTGCTTTAACGGTGAGGCAAAAGTGCAGGAGCGCGCACAGGTATATATAAAGGAATATTAAAAAGAATACTGCGAGAATTTTAAGAAGCGAACGACAAGCGCAAAAGAGAATATACAAGATCGCGGAGTAGGAGAGAGAGAGAGGACGCTTCCGTATATATTATTCTAGAGAAGATGCTATCAAGTATCATTGGGGGTATGAAAGCCTCGTCTTTCCAATGCTTTTCCAATATTTACACTCGGCGCCAGGATGCATTGCTCGCGATTCGCAGTATAATCCTCCTCCTCCCTCTCCTTCACCTCCACCTCCATCTCCGCCGTCTTCTCCTCCACTCTCCTTTCTTTACGAATTAATCAAGCGTAATTCACTTGGGCTATATTATATATACATTCAATTCCGGGCAAGGATGGGGCATATAACGGACTTTAAGCGACTACCACCGGGGCCACGAGCTCGTCGTCGTCGCTGCTTTGTTTTTCCTCCCTTTCCGCGAATTCATGAATAAATAAGCCCTTTTCATATTTTTATATTCGCGTCGAAGCTTGTCGGTATATATATATATAGGCTGTGGAGCCACCGCATGAAAGGAAGAGAGACGTAGTAAAAGTTTTCGGTCGGGGAGAAACAAGTGCTTGTTTGCCTCTGACACAATGGTTGGCAATAAATAAATAATCGAATTCGAATTGTTTGCGGGGCTATATGAAAGATTCAATAGTAGAGCTGGTTTTTCTTTTTCGCGTGGGAAAAGCTCTATATATATATATGTATACATGAATTTGAAAGAAAATAAATTATTGCTCGCGCAAGGTTGTTATATATTGAAAAATAAATAAAGAGAGGGGCGCCGTGGCAAAGGGCGCAGTCGTGTGCGCGAGCGCGCAGAGTGTTATTACTCGTAGTTCTGTAAATGCGCTTGAATACTTGGAGTATGACTGGTTATTAATGTTATTTACTTTGATAGGCTCTCTTGAGTGAATTTCACTTTATATTAATTTAAAATTTTCCTGTAAGCTTTTAAGCGAATTCGTCATGACGATCTAGTCGAGTATGGAAAATCTAATTCGGCGTCGAAGCATTGAATATATACATCGCTATAAATTCTCTTCCTCGCGTTTAGAAATGCTACAACTATACTTACCTATAATAATATTAAATAACATGAAACGATAAAATATAAGATTATATAGATAATTATACATTACAATAACGTTTACAATTTTTAAAAAGCCGAGGCATCGCCTTTTTCGAAAACTCTTGCCAAGAATATATACTAATTTGTCGACGCTTCGAAAAGATGCAGCATAAATTGCATGAACTTCTTACATGGGAAGAAAAAGCTCGAGGCGACAAAAAACAATCTAAAAACTCAACTCAATTACCTCACTCTGTGGCACTTTATTTACATGTCGGTATGGAGCTTTGTTTTGCAAATATTCATCGCCTCCGCACGCGGGAACGGCACTCGCGGAATCTTCCGCCAGTAATACCGACGCCGCCAACACCGACGCCTCGGTTATAGCGAAAAAGGGGAAGAGGCCACGAGGGTGGTAGAGCTTGGGAAAGTATATAATGGAGGGAGGAAAGTACCGAGAGCTGACGCTCTGTAACATTGGCTGTGTACATTAAGTCGAATGATCCGGCATAATAAGAGCCCAACTATGGCTATAGCTATATTCGTGCATATCGCTTTAATAGGCTTTCTTCTTACCTTTACCGCGTCGACTACCGTTAGTCCTGACCTAGTCGTCGCGTACCTTTTTTCGTGTGATCGTTTTACTTTAACAGGATCGATAATGCGTGAGTTGTTTTCCACGGTTGGTTGGCTTTACTGTTTTATGAATGAGATCAATTAGATCGGTGCAGTCTAATGGGGAGATGTTGGAGTGGTGTATAGCCTAATCTCGAAGCAGGAAATGAAGAAGGCTTTTTGCGACCTGAATAAACTGCACTGGCTTCCGATGAGCTGAATCTCGTTTGCATTAAAAAAAAAACAGTTTGCTTTCGGTGCCACCGAGGGAATTGCATTACACGACAAAAATGTTGCTGTTTCGCTCAGGTATAGAGACAATAAACTCTGAGAGCTTTTGTTCGACGAAGACGCTTTTCGGTCTCTTTTTGTTGATGGAGGTGTTGTTGTATAGTTTTTCAAAATCGTCTCTTAACAGCGCAATTTTAAAGCATCGCGAACAAATATTACAATAGATCCATTCACCGTGAAAATGGCTTACAGCAATTTTTCAATTAATGAACACTGCAATTTGAATTTTAAATATGGTAACAGTGGCTGTGTGCGAAATCGATTGTAATAAAAACAAGAAGAGAGAAAATATTGCTTTTGCATATATTAGTATATATTATATACGTATATCAAGAAATATTATTTCCCATGGCTTTTAGCTTCGGTGAATATTAAGATAAAAAACAGCTTTAAATGTAGTACAACTTGCAAGTAATTTATTAATATGTTTGAATAAATTTATTTACATTGCATATTATCGCAAAAGGGAATATGCAATGGAATATGAAATAAAATCTGGAATAAATGAGATGAATTCATTAATAACCAACTTGAATGTCTACAGTAAATTTAAATAGGACATTTTTCAGTAAAAATCAAACCTATTGATGAATCGTGAAAAAAATTATTTTTGATTTCGTTCTGTATATTAATTCAAGCAAAGACGTGTCTCAAAGGAATGATATAATATATAACAACCTTACGAATACACTCCCTTGACACTGCCCAACCAGAATTCGATGTCGTAGCTGTAGTAACAACGATAGTGGACTTTGCATTCTCGAAATTCCGTTCCCTTATTCGAAATCGAAAATTTCGAATAGCAAAACCAATGAAACTCCCGGCAGCCAAGTAAAAATTTCATTTAAAAAACCAATCCAATTTCTGCACCAAAAGAACAGAAATTTCAATCACGAACTTGTGCACTACTCTTGTAACCAGTTCCTTTCTTTCATTCCCCTTGCAGTGTAACACCGTTATTCCAAAAGAAATAATCATCAAGCCCGTAGACCGACAAGAAAGGAATTAATAATAAAAAGTCGATTCGTCATCTATATAAAAACAAACAAAAATCCGCGTACGAATTGTTTGCGAATAACTTGTGTCCCAGTGTGCCACGATAATCAATAGGGAAAAAAAAAGAACCGCGCGCGTGAAAATTTCGAGATGTTCCAATATGGAAAATAGCTGCTGTCGGGATTTGAGGATTTGCGTGTAAAGCCCATTGTTTTTTCAGGGATTTTTTCCAGCGTCGCCGCCGCAGCGTGACTCTCTCTCTCTAGAGTATTCCCTGTCTCTCTTTCTCTTTCTCTTTCTCTCTCTCTCTCTCTCTCTCTCTCTGGGGGAGGAAAACTTTCGCGCCCGAACAAGGGACTACTTTTTTTTACTCTCTCTCCCTCTCTGTCTCTCTCTTTTCTCTAACGCCGTTTATAACTATTTTCAGGCCATCCAGTCGCGTGGCCTAGAATTTTTATGAGAAAAGGCTTTGGTTCGAGCGTAATTTTTAACGACCCTTTGATCACCATCACCGTCCGATTCTTTCCCGCGAGCATTTTACTTATGCGAGCTGATCCGATACGTTTTTAATTCGCGCACTGAGGATGGAATCGAACGGACCGCCACCGCAGCTCCGGTGTAAAGTATACAATTAACAGCTGATTTTATGGACAGCTGTAAAAGGGTGTTTAACGGCTTCTCTCCTGTTTCGCTGCTTCGATCAGCGGCGATTCAAGACTGTAAGAGCGCGCGATTTATTTTCATTTGAGATGAATGGTATACCTTATATCTGACCCTGGTAAAAAATTAATGGGGTTTTGTGGACATATAATGGCGAAATTCACCATATATGGCCACATTATGCTGAAATATATGACCATAACTTCAATTGATTTTAATAGGACTATTGTCATATCGTGGCCATATTTCTTATTAAATTATGGTTACTAAATGAAATGGTTTTGAATCGAGGATTTCATCAGAAGAAATTACTTACAAAATTATAAGTAAATAATGATAAATAACCGGGACTAATGATATAAATGTATAATAATCGTTAAAATAAATATTTTACCGCACAAAAGTAAGGTTAGTTTATTTGTCTGCCTCTGACTCAGTCACTTTCAGCCAGAAGACCACTATGAAATTATGAAATAATTTAAAAATAATAAATAAATTATGAATACTAAACCACATTCATGAAATTAAAATTTTGGTAAGATATTCTCTTTATTTATACTTATGATATAACCTATGATATAAAAATTTCTTATGAATTAGAAAAACCAATTTTTAAGGTTATAATATAAAATAAGTAAACCTGCGTGCCGTGGCACTTAACATAAGTCACCATAATATGGCCATATTATGGAGAACTTACTGGCAGAAATTGGCTGCAACCCGAGGCCAAAATATATCTGCTTGGCCATATCTTCTAGTTAATTCTTTACCAGGAGATCTTCATAGGTTTATATTTTTGGAGGAAAAACATATATACTTACCAATCGAGCTGACCACAATCTATCTTTTGCAATTACTCGAATTGACTATCGCGGTGACCGAAATATGCGCGTATAAGCCGCATATAAGCAAGAATTATTAAAATTATTCCAATCAATAAACGTATTCAAATAAGCTGACTATATGTATGAGATAATAAATGCGCGCGAGCAATGCATAGGTAGTTAAAATTAAACTTATAATGTGGGCATACAGTATATATACAATAATAACTGCGCACAAGTATATTACACACTTTTTTTCCCATTGGAATTGTACACATCGGCAAACGTACAAATGCATATCCGTCGCGTATACGAGTAAAACTTTAATTTACATAAATCCAAGCACTTCAAATTGCGAGGCGTGTGTATATAAATGCAATGAGAACGTTTTTCTTTTTACGGACAATTTGCGTTGGAATAACTTCTTTTTACGTATATATATATACACATACATTATAAGAATGCGTAAGTAATTAAGGCTTGAATGGGAAAGAAATCTGTGCAAAAAGCACGCGAAAGTGGAGGAACTTTTTCAAAGTTGGATGAAAAACACTCTGCAGCTGACTAGTCCCGTGGCCTGCAGTGTATATACCACTTAACATACGCTTAGCATGAGTTGAATCTTAATCGCGCACACTTTCCAGCTTTAATATCTTTTTTCGCAAATTGAATATACATATACATATATATAATACTCGGTGTACCTCGCAGCGTAAGTTTTTTCAAATTAAAAAGTAAACTATACAGCATCTGAATAAGACTTTCATTTTTTTACACACTCGAGCTGAAAATACCAGAACCGCAAAAATACCTCTCTAACATCGAAAAAACGTAGAAAAAAAGAATAATATATCGCTCGTACATCGCGTCGAGAGGTGCGGCACGAAACACACACATTCATCTCTGGGAAATTCGAGTTCGATAGGCCGACAGCAGAGCTTCGAGGGTAAAGCCATAATGCACACATATATATATATATATATACACACACATGCATATATATATATACACATACACATATATGTATATAGGTGCAGCAAGCTATTCTCGGTCGCTCTGCTATGGCACGGCGCGCAGCGAGTTATGCTAAAAAGCCACTTTTCTCGGGGTAGGGGGGAGGAGGGGGGGTAGAGGCGAGAAATTGCGCCGCGAGGAAAAAATGGCGTTTCATCCCTTATACGACTTTAATGGGCGAAAGAATGCAAGTGTATGCGGTGTACGTGTGTGCGAGTACGTGTATATACATACGTATATCGGAGAGAGGAAAGCAGCAGCAGCAGCAGCAGCAGCAGCGACCCGCAAGAGATACACGCTCGCGCGCTGTTCACGTTATATAGCGTCAAAGCTCGCGAGAGATTTTCCAGCGCTCGTGTATGTGTTTGTGTGTGTGTCTCCTCTCGAGGGCTTTTCCCTTGTTAGTTTAATAGTTCATTACTCGGCGTCTCTCTTTTTTTTCTTTCGCGCGAGTCCGTACACGTGTATGTGTGGATGTAAAGCAAAAGGAGACAATGCGCGCTGAGGGTTTGCGGCACCGAGGGAATCTCTCTCACTCTCTCTCTCTCTCTCTCTCTCGCTCTCTGCTTTTTCGCATTCGCTCCTCTTATATGCACTGCGGCTGTTGCTGCAGCTGCAGCTGTATTTTCAAAGGTGCGAATTGTTTTTGGAAAAAGCAAACGAGCGCCATTGCAAGGAAATATTTGCTGACGTTCCGCAGGCCCTGTCAGCTCTTTCTCTTCTATTCGCGGCGGCCTGCAGCAGTTTTTCGCGGCTTCTTATTCACGGATTTGTATTGCGAGTGATTTTTTGGGCGTTTTATATATTTATTGGCGAAATTCGCGAAAGAGTTTTGTTTTAATTGTGCGCGCGTAGTATGAAAATATTCGGTTGGTCTCGAGATAGTGACGATCGCATGTGTTGAACGCGCAGGAAAAGAAAATGACGCGAGTTACGCGATGAGAGAGAAAAAGGTTATTAAAGTTACGGTCGGAGAGTTTTTGCCGCGTTCGTCCGTAGCTATACTACTGAAATAAGTAGAAACGGAGTATTTCTCGTAGCGGCGACGGAAAAGCTTTAGTCGATATTTTCATTATACGTCTCTAGTAGATGTGCCGCGCTGATCAAAATTAATGGCCGAAGATTATATTTTTCCTCTATATTCGCTTTTTACGATAACGCGGATGTTAAAAATCCTGACGTTTAAGTATACTAGCTACTACTAATATTAAACGCTTCTCTTTCTCTCTCTCTCTCTCTCTCTCTCTCACTCTACAACTGAAATGAATATTCTTCCCAGTGTAATAAGAAAGTATAAAATTCTTTACAATCCATTTCAGCGGAGTAATAACTCACTGCTAACTCGTAGTGCCGCAATTTTTTTCAGTCCTCTTCGATGAAAGATCGCTGGTAAAGAAATGCAAAAAAACCATCTATTTTAAACATAATGAACTTTGAGAAGATAAATTGTCAAGTGCATTTTTTTCATCTTTGTATAAACACACTCGACGCGGCTTATCCCGTGTATATTTAACAACTTGACAAAATTAAAATGCCTTATTATACTATAATTTTTTTTAACGAGATTATCTTCGTCATTTGCTTTGCTTAACGTGGACAAAGAAGAGTGTCTACGGACATGCTTGCGTTAGGTATAATTGGGCCCGTGAACTTTTGGTAAATTGTGTCGTTAAATAAATTAAAGAAAGTACTATATAGTTCCTTATATATAAATCCTTTGAATCTTAAACATTCCATTTCGAGGTTTCGCAATGGAACGTATATAGAGAATAGAACGGTGTATTTATAGAAATACAGAATGAGTAGATTAGCTCCGGGTACAGTCAGACTAGTTCCTTATCCCCACGTACCGCATATAATGGGCGAGGTTTACTGAAATTCCCCTCCCCGTCCTAAACAGAATTTACTAAATCTGTAAGTATCCACTGTGTATTCCGAAAGTAATTCCAGACATTGTGTGTATACTTTTAATTAAAATTAATGCAATGCCGTATTATAAAATAACGAGTATGGGCAAAGTATAGGATCTCCGAGATAATTCTCCTGCAACAACATTAGTTGTGTACACGTGTATAATATATGGTAAACATATCTTCTCCAATATCGGCAGCATATAATATAAAAATTAAAAGTAATATTTTGCGACATTAGGTAAAATGAAAAAAAAAAAAAAAACTTTCTCGATATATACGTCGTGAAATTTGAACTTCGAGTCTCTACCTTTGTACGTTATTTGGATATATTCTCTATTTGGCTTTCTCTTTAGAGTAAATAACAGAGTGAATAAGTTACGTATATTCGACTGGAGCAGTATATTTCATATGTACCGAAGCTGGAGCAATAACCAAGTAAAATTTTTTGATAAGTCCGCCGCGTATACTTTTTTCCTCCAGCCGCTCGCGCGAGAATCGATTTTCCCACATTTTCGAGATTTAGAGTAAGAGAATATATGCCGTTACTCAAAGCAAAACGAACAAGTAAATCAGTTTCACAAAGTGAGCCCAAAGTCAGCAGAGAGAGAGAAAGAGAGAGAGACTCGGTGCAGCAGCGCACACAGTCAGTATTTTAAGGTAGTTTCAAAGTGAAATTTCATTTCGTGAAAACACGGGGGACGAAGTGGGGGAGGATATAAAAGAGCCGGAACAATTTTCCGGAATTCCTCCTTCTCCAGAGGAAAGAAAGAAAGAAAAATAAGGGAAAAAAAGAGGAACAAACCGAATTTAAAACGTGCTGCGCTCGGCCGAAAGGTATAGTGACAACAGGCCATAGTGCAGAAAGCGGCGGCGGCGGCGGCGGCGGCGAGGAGGGGTAACCTGGGCGCAAGAGTCGAAACAAAACTAATTAGATCGAGTAGGAAACTTAATGACGAGAGGAGCATAAAGTTCCTTTTACGGGGGTTGCGGGTTCGCTTCAGCTATAGTGCAGACACAAACAGGCTATAGGGGGACAAACAGTTCCGCGCAGCCGCGTGATATTGTTAAAGCCCACTAACGAAGCCTTACGTACGACGCGGCGGCGGCGGCGTTAATTACCAGTTATTAATTATTTCATGCACTCCTCATTAGCTGCACTCCCCTAGCGCGCAACAATTTACCTTATATATACATCATACATGTGTGTATATACATACGGCCCCTGCACTCACGAAATACCTATATATCCTACATGAAATGTCCGCGTGGCGCATTTGGTAGAGGTCCGTTTCTCCCGTGGTCGCGAGCAGACCCTTGGCTTTTTATTTTCCGACAAACTCGGTGAGAGTCGAGCAGCCGTCTGTCCGATATCAACCTTAACTACTTCTTATTTCGGGATTAGGTCACATAGTAAAGCGCCCCGGCCAGCCAGTGCAGTGCAGTCTGTTATATGTACTGTGCACACACACACATAGTATACAACTGTTACAGGGTGTGCAGGACGAGAGAGAAACAGAGAGAGAGAAAGCGATTCGAGTTGCCGCTACTGCTGCTACTGTTGCTGCCAAGTCGAAGGATTGATTGGGTATAATTTATCGGCACTTGTGCGATTTACCACGATCTATCCATGTGTGTGTGTGTGTGTGTGTGTGTGTGTGTGTGTGTGTATAAATCGAACGAATTTCTTTTCCTATTATAATTGACAATTGCACGGATTAATCTAAGTGTTGATTGTGTGGAATAATTTTAATGTGGATAGAGGAGTTGATTACGATCAAAGCGATGAATTGGCCTTGGCTCTGGTTGCACGCGTTAAAACCTTAATTGCCAAAGAGAGTCGAAAGAGCAGCGTATTTTCACTTGATCCGAGTTTAATTTTCAATCAGCTGAGTTGGCAATAGCAGCGATAATGACCGAATATTGACTCTGTAGTCTGCACACAAAGAGACAGAGACGTAGAGAGATAAAGAGAGGGAGAGAGAGAGAACGAAAGCATTTGACTTTGACTATATACGGTAGAATCCAATCCCATTCGAGTGTGAATATCAAGTCGAGCGCACCTTTATATATACTTTCCTTTTCTCGCCCCTTGTATATATATATATA
>UELV01144190.1:0-10653 GCA_900490015.1 Megastigmus stigmatizans | reverse complement strand
CCCTCTCTCTCTCTCTCTCTCTCTCTCTCTCTCTCTCTCTCTCTCTCTCTCTCTCTCTCTCTCTCTCTCTACTGCACACTGTCGCAGGCATGAGCGGGGGAAAGGCGACGCTTACTGTCGAGGACCCATCGCTCGCCGGATTACGCGAAACGGTAATTGAAATGTGAAAATTGGAAAATGTATACTTCCTTGCCACTGCGGCAGAGACTGAATGTGAGAGAACTCGAGAGAAGAAGAGAGAGAGAGACTAAGAGATAGATTCAGTCGAGAAATTGCTGCCACGAGCGTCGCGAAAGATCTATTTAAGTCTACGTCTTCTGAAATGAGAGAGTGAATAAAAACGAGAGAGAAATGGCTGGATGAGGGTAAGGGAGAGAGAGAGAGAGAGAGAGAGAGAGAGAGAGAGTTAAATATATTCATCTAATTAAGACTACTGTTCTCTTTATTTTCAGTTTCATAAAATCGCGGTTTATTTTACAGCTACGTTATTTCATCAATTATACAATTGCTAACAATTGAAAAATTTTATATTCTTATAGAATATTTTTTACTAAACGCCACGCTACATTTCTTATAATTATTTCGGAAACGCAATAATAATAAATTCCAAATATTTCTGAAACACTTTCATGTTTATACGGTAGTTAACGCATACACAAAGCTCAAAACTACGTGGGAATTAATCTGCTGCTACAGACAATTCATAAATTATGCATAGTGTAAGATATACATAATGTATTAGCTCTTGCGAAGGGCTTGATTATGCTTGGAATGTTTCTGAATACATTTTTAAGTGCACCTGTGCTTGGATAATATGCCTCGTACACATAATGGATAACTTTACAACATATTGAAAAAATGAAAATTTTTTGTTAATTATAAGTAGATAGTTTTTTTTTTTAATGGGGAACGCGAATATTTGATTATCAATGGATTCGATAACTACAATTATATTAAGAATTAATTAAACTGCTCTCCTCGTTCATTAATGATTGCTCTTATTGATTAATTTTAATATACTCAACAAATTTAGCAGAAGTATTAAAAATTTATTGCCATGAAATGACTATAAGAATTTGACATCAAAGGACCTAGCCCAAGATGAAAGGTTTAGCGTATTTTTAGTAAAAGCCTAATTAGCTCTCGCACATCTACACACATACACACATACACACACACACACACACACACACCTTGATATCGAAGAAAAGCTTTGCTGATCCCCCATTTCCAACTTGTATCAAAGTCTCGTGTTCGCTTTGTACGATAACCTTCGTCCCGTCGTCGTTCTCCTTTCTTAAAACCAAGCACGTGTCGAGCCCCCGAGCGTTGACACGTGTATCTCTTCGTCGGATGATTAATTGCTCATTATGTTAATGTTTCGACTCGGAAGAGAGCGAGAGCAAGAGCGAGAGAGAAGGAGAAAATGTGCTCGAGAGGCAGGCGAAGAAAGCTGGAGACGAGGAGGACAAAAAGCTCCTTGGCCTCCCCCTAAAACCAACATCAGGGATATTTTCTTGCCGCAGAGTGGCAGCCATGAATCCGTCGTAATTAATAATATTCCGCGCTCAGAGGACGCGAATACATAAGCTCCGTATCTATGTGACGTATCTCGGCGATAATTAATGGCTGGGAAAAAGGGAGGCGTCGCGCGATATTCTTTTCGGGATGATAAAACAGTCGGTGAATTTCAATGGATTGGCCGAACATTCGATTTTTATCGGATGAATAAGAAAAAAGTATCCGTGCGTGTAAAGTTCCTTCGTTTGGCAGAGTGAAGCCGATATGGGAATAGAAATGATCGGTATGAGTTTTATCGCGAAAGATAGCAAAGATATTTGCGAAACAATAAACTTTTAACTAATACTGAAATATATTGAATAGTTTGTGTGACTAAACAAACGGGCATGCCAACTAAAAGAAAATACAGATTGGATCGCAAAAATTGCTGTTTGGAAATATGCAACTACCTATATATGTACGCATTTTACTTTAAATCTGACATTTTTATGTGTTTAAATTCGTTTCTTTTTTATGTCGAGCTATTTGATTTTTTCATATTTTCAATATTTATGGCATGATACGGAAACTTTGGCTGTAAAATTTATATTGAATTTGGTACTTTCCTATCTGTTAATTTCTTCCAATTTTTAAATTTTTAAAACATCCCGTACAAAATTACGATATATTTATTGTATAAGTAGTTAAAATGTTAAAGGTGGTAAAATGAATTTCTCGCTGGTTTTGGAATGCTTTGCTTTCTTTCGTCCTTCCTAGCCATCGACAAATATCTTGTTCTTCGTGAATAACAGGACAACAATATTTTGGCGAGATTGAATAAATAATCATTCACTTTGACAAATGAATAATTTCAATAGCGCACGCAATCGATGCATTTGAGATTTTTCGAAATTTTTCGCAACGTCACGGGTCTATCCTTTCGACCTCTAGGCACACACATGCACACACACACACACACAGCACACACACACAAGCGTGTTTGTTTCGCCAAGAATACAATAACATTATTTTACTATTCAATACGGCGGTCGTTAAAAGAAAATCAATCATACCTTTTATTCAGCGCCCGCTGGGCAAAGTTCACTAATAATATTCATTTCGACCATTACACGAATGTATATACCAGTTGATATTCCGTGCGGCGAAAGCAAAATCGATAGCGTTTTTATTTATGTACGAGTGTTCCGCTATAATTTAAGTCGAAATATCCGCATTTCACGAGTGCGGAGGTGGGAGGGAAAGCTGCGCGGCAATAGCATAGCAGCAGCAGCAGCAGCACGAGATTTGTTTAAGCAGAGTCGCCGGCCTTGTTTGCGGATCGCGCGCGATTACTCGAGACGTTGACTAATTGAAGCTATTAATGAGTTTCGGGAATCATTGTAAATATTAGAGCGAGAGGTTATACGGCTCACATAAATTCCCTACTGATAAGTTGATAATTTAGCTACGGCGCTATAATGCGCTCTCGAATGAAATATTCCCGCGAAGAAGCGATTTATATAACGAAATTAATTCTGCACACACGGCTGAACTGTTTGCGATACCGCGTCTTGTATTCTCTTGCTTTTGACGAGAAGTTGCATTTGGTCATAATGAAACATTTATGATGAGAATTATTTATGGGTCTGCAGCTGACAATGTTCACTTTTAGAGAATTGTATCCACGACGATCTACGCTATTACGGGTTCTTCGATCAAAATTTCAGGTTCTGATGGAACATCTGTATTATTTGTGGTATCTGAGTACCTTTATTTGCGCTTACTCGCGGTTCAAATATAATTATATCAATGTACTTTTATATTCCATTGCAGAAATACTCGAGTAACTTACATAATTTGTATTTTATCAATATTTTGCCGAGTATTTGTTGTGTGAGAAATGTTATTGTACTAATAAATGTGAAAAATAATGATTAACTGATAAAGGGAAAAGTAAGATCAAAAAATAGATTGCTTGGCCAGTATCGAATGTCTGGCTTGAAGTTTTAGTGACAAATGTTTTTTCTAGTTTGAGATTCATAGATAATAAAATATATTTCTTATAAAATCAGCATTGAATATGCGACACATTAGAACTTAATTAAAATATCGTTATTATAATTAAAGAACAAATAGAGGCTATCTTTTATTATCACTGTGTATTTACTTTCAATTATAATTAAAATATTCAGCAAACAAATGTACATTTCAAATCCTTCATCGTTAATTTAATTTTAATTTAATCACGTAAAATTAAAAGTTGTAACGTAAAGCGTAATTAATTCTATTTTTTATCATTTAAAATGTTACAATATAATTTAATTATACATAAAATTTTTCTTCTCGGAATTAATTACATCTTCCGTTACTCGCTTATCGATTAAATATCGGCGCAAACCCAAAAGAAAATAATTAAACAGCTGTGTACGCAAGTCTATTCTCGAAATTCCAAAAAATTAAAAAGTTTTTAAAGCGCGTTTGAGGCCTAACTCGTATCTCTAGCGCAGCAGAGCCGCGGCTGAAAGCGGCAAAGAAGCGTTTGAAAATCCCTCTTTGCCCTTCTGCCGTGCAGCCGCCGCGTCGCGGCTACACTACCCCATCCGATGAATCAGTAAAAAGAAACACAGGCGCATCTATACAATCGGCCGCAGCGGTAAGCCTATATACTACACACGAGCCGCCCACCGTGGAGCGAAATTCGAAAGAGTGCAAAGCGAAAACCTACAGAAATATCCGCGCCCATTGAAGATCAACATTCCAATATTCGCTTTTACCTCGGTGCTTTGCCTCGGTGGTGGGGAGAAGACCGAGGTACGCTTTCGAAAAGGAAACCCTTCAAAGAAGATTCTTGAGCTCTCTCTCTCTCTCTCTCTCTCTCTCTCTCTCTCTCTGTCGCTTTTTCTACGATCTCACCGCTGAAAAGTTACCGCTCAGCATGTGTGTGCGGATACGCGGGCATGCAGTAAGCGAAAAAGCGTGCGTCGTGGGCGGTTTGAGCCTTAACCTCTAGGTTTTTTCTCTCTTTTTGTAGGATTTTTTTTTAAAAAAGGGGGGGGCAAGAGCGAGAGAAGGAGTCATATATATATATATATGCTAGATCGATAAGCGAGCGAGCCACGCGAAGGCGCCAACCGGTGTGTCCAAGGCTCGAGCTTTGCGGTGCCGAGGTCGTCGCGCGCACACACGCCCTTAGCTGGTCTTAGCCGAGAAAATCCACTGAGTTAAGAGATGAATTGGGAGTGTGTGGGGAGGGGGGGAGGTGGCGAGGGAGTAGGGAAAAAAGAGTTGAATTTTGCCGAGGGTGATGGATGTTTGTTCTTGCAAAATTTCAGCACGAGTTGGTCGTGACCGGTGCCGTTTGCGTTAGTGTGTGTGTGGTTTGCGGTGACGATTTGGCTGGGGCGATCTAATTTTGAAATTTTGGGAGCAATTCGGGGACCGAGAGTTTCCTCGCGTAGTTTTTGTTAATTGCGGGGGGACGAAGTTCTAGTGCTAACTCGACGCTGATTAAGTGTGATGAAATTCTGAGTGTTCAATTGCAATTCGATAGGAAAAAGATTAACGATTTTACGTTATTTTCTGGTACTTATATGATAAGTTTAATTATATCAATAGAACATTTTTAATATGATGTTAAAATAATAGTACTATTTACAAGTTTAAAAATAAATGCATTGAAAGCTACATAGACGTGAAACACGATGGTACAAGCTTTCTGTACAGACCAGACTGTATTTAAGATCAGATTCACTACTAAATGCAGAGCAGAGATAATTTTAAGAACGCAGAGCGGAGAGCAAAAGAGTTGGGAAAAAAGGAACGATGGAAAAAGGGCAAAAGTGTGAGATAAACCGAGAATGCGCGCGTGAGAGAGAGAGAGAGAGAGAGAGAGACGTCGGAAGCAGGACGAGTCGAGAAGTGCCGGACGCCACTTTGTGCTGCATCGACGCGAATTTGTATCCCTCTGGAGCTGGCCGCTAGCCGGGTTTTCTCCGTCTCTCTGTGTTTTTTCTCATTCTCTCTTTTACTCTCTCTCTCTCTCTCTCCCTCTCTCGCTTCCGCATCAGCTTGTGCAACGACGACAAGGACGACCGGGGAGGAGAAAAAAGGTTCGCCTCACCTTCGCCACTTTCCGTCTTTTGCCTTTTTCCTTTATCTTCGATCTGGGTCTCTCTCTCTCTCTCTCTCTCTCTTCCTCGTCCACCCCAAACTTTTTCTGCCTTTTACTTTTCTACCGTCCACTCTATACTTTATAATCACATCACTTGATCAGTTTTCGACTTTCATCCTGTATTTAGCCCAATATATGTGTGTGGGTGTGCAGCTCTTTCTTTTCTCGTTAATTCTTTTCTAGTTTGTATATCCTTGTTAGCAATAGTACATTTCGACACGGGGGCGGTAGAGGATTAATTCACTCACGAGACGTTTTTCGAATGAGGGAAAAATCCTCTTACGCCCTAGTCTCGAACCGTATTTTTCATCACGAGAGCCGTAAAGTCGCATCAAACATGCGATTTTGTGGTTAGAGTGACGAAAATGTTTTTTTCCTTCTTCTTCTTATAAGAAATATAATTTCTTTTCTTACATCAAAAAGTTCAAATTGTAGAAATCAAACATTTAATTGTAGTAAATCAAACATTTAATTGAGAGGGACGAACGAAAATCACGAGCAACGGATCGCGATTATTTAAATCACACTTACCGCATGACATTATATACATATATAGGGCCCACATTAGAGCGATAAAAGCGATTTTACGCTCCACTCGGCGCGAACAATGCGCCTGAAGCCCATTGCAGATAAGCACGTCCAATTGACATCTCTTCGACTCATAAAATCGGTAATTAATGAAATATCGTTTATATATAAACAAAGCAACGCTTGGCTGTCCACTCGACTACACATACCAGGGCTCTCCTATACTGTTAAAACAAATCCGACGCCGTATAAAAATAAACCTAAAAAAGGAGAGTGAATTTGACGAGACTGAGTTAAAAAACATAAAAATAATTAAAAAAAACAGAGAGAGGGAGAAAGAAACGTACGAGCGAACGTATGAAAAAAAGTGAGAGAGAGAGAGAGAGGAAGAGAAACAGAAAATAAAAATAAAAATCTCTGAGAGGAAGAGAGAGAGAGAGAGAGAGAGAACAGCGTGTGCATGTGAGTATGTGTCTCTGGAGGAACGAAATCGAAGCCGTAAAAATCTCGATTTTCGATCTGGCAGATACAGGGGCTCCGCCACGCTGCTTTTGTTTCGCGGCCCCCGCTTTGGGTGGCTGACAGACGAGAGAGACAGTGTGTATGTATGTGTGTGTATGTGTATGTTCTAGACCCCTATATATATACACCTATATAGGAGGGTACGAGACAGAAAATGAGTGCGAACCAAAGAGAGAGAGAGAGAGAGAGAGAGAGAGAGAGAGAGAGAGAGAGAGGGTCGGTGGGAGCGTCGATAGCGCGAGGTTCGATCGTAAATCGCAGTGATTTAGGGGCTGACCGACATATTGGCCAATGCGCGCTGTCGAAAGCCTGAGAGTAAGAGAGAGAGAGAGAGAGAGAGAGAGAGAGAGGGAATATGCGACAGGTATACGAAGGCTATTGTGAAATGTGGGCTCGTATGTGTGTGTGTGTGTGTGTGGGTGTGGGTTCGCGTGCGCCGCTAGTCAAGCTCGAGGGAACAGCGTTGCTCGCACTTTTTGGGGGACCGTGGCTGTTCGCTCTCTCTTTTTTTTTCTGCGGTACCAGCGGTAGCACCGGGGCCAATACGTCATACTTTGCCGGTCGCCCTGTGCGTTAGAAACTCTCCACTTGGGTTCTCTTCGGTCTTTCGCTCTCGAGAGCTTGATCTGTGCTGGGGTTTTTTTTTGCCAGGGCCGGGGCATGAAAAAATGGGGGCGTGCGCAAGTTTATGGAGTGCTTCTCGTTGGCTTTTTTAAACGGGAGGGGCGGAAAAAAGTTTGAAAGCATCGGTCCATTTGTTGGTATATTAAGGAAAAGAAAATGTTGGCGCGGGTATTAGAACATGTTGCGATTACTTTTTTTGTTCACGGAGGATACATTCGAGTTTGGGGTTCATTGATAGAAAAACTATTGGCATTCTTTTTTTGGGATTCGATTTATAAATGGATAGAAATGCTTTTCTGATTATTCTTTATGTATACCGCACGCAGCTCGAAAACATTACCGTATAAAGATTCGTTCAGCGGTTTATCTTGACCATAGCTACCCACAAAAATATTATTTATCGTCAGATATTGAAATTACAGACATTAAATATCATACTCGTATTTTTTTAAATTTGAATTTCTGGCACCGATGTTCGATCGTACAGTTGAATCCCTGATATTGCTGCATCTCCGTTGTCGAAAATTCCCAAAATTGCCTTTCGGTAATGTTAGAATATGTCGCAATTACATATAAAAATACTGGTATTATTCAAAAACGTAACTTTTCATAAAATAATTTCTGTTTTGATTTTTAATATACAGAATCTAACTGAAAGTACTAACTAACGATAACTATTAAATTACTATTGCAGTAAATAACGGTGTGAAAAATCAAAATAGCAAACTGTTCACCTTTCGAAATCGTCTCAAGATATAAAATGCTACCTCACTTCTGTGTCTTAGCTTGATTGAAGGTCGATATATTAGTAAAAGTTCATCGTCGCCACTGCAACAGGTGATGTACTCGACGTCGATGTCTTTATTTAGACACCACAGATAATTTTCTTGACTTTTGACTTCCTGGTATAGAGAATGAACCGATCAAGAGATATTTAAGATACTATTCCAACCCTGACACCTCTTCAAATTGTCATACGGCCGCTAATCTTAACGCGATAAATGCCTTGTTTTTATTAACTTATTAAGTAGTTAATCAATTTTTCTGGCATTCTAAAATCCTTTACGCGATATCATCAGTAGAAGTAAGCTTATTAATATTCAGACCCCTCGACGATGCACTGCTTTACGAGCAACATAAAGATCTACGGCCAATTATTCACAATTGCGAACAGCAATGACCAGCGCAGCAACGCCATTAGCGTCTCGCGTAGGTATATATAAAACTTTGAGAGCCTGCCGATTATGGAATGGCGCGCGATAGGGTCTATAGCGAGAGGCCTGTGCAGCTCTTTCGGCCAGACCAAAGGGCTCAATAAAAGTCGCTCGTAATAATGAGATGTTGATGGCTCCATAATCGCCTCGTACACGTTGATGCGGTCCTCGTCAAGCGCCAAGCTGCACAGCTCGAGTCAAATGGAGAGTCGTGTTCCCTATAGCCCAGGCTGTCCAAACTGTTGAGAGAGAGCGAGAGAGAGAGAGAGAGAGAGAGAGGGGGGAAGGGTCGAAGACGTTGGCACACGACAGCGTTACGGCCACTTAGAGCTCTCGGCATTTATGATCTTGCACTCTGCAGGCGCGAATTAGCGTCGAGCCTAAACCGATGTCGATCCCCTCTCTCTCTCTCTCTCTCTCTCTCTCTCTCTCTCTGCCTGGAGTTTGTCGTCGCAGAGCACTTCCGTCCCACAAGTCTAGAGGGGAATTTCCGCACCGTAAGGCCATTGTAGCGAGACGAAATGGGCCTTCGCCAGGTCGAATCTCTCACGCTCTCTCTCTAAAAGAATGAGAGCGTTCAAGCGATAGCCCCAGAATAAGAGAGAATGGAAGAGTGAAGTGCAGGAGAAGAAGATAGTGCTACGCAGAGCATTGAGAGTGAGAGAGAGGGTGTGAAGCCGTTCGAGTGAGTTGGCGAGTCATATGTGTGTGCGATCTTTGGTTTTAAAAGTATCACAAGCACCTGCTCGTGTGTGCGCACTTGGGACCCGTTATGGACTTCCCTTTACATGCATTTGAGACATTCGTTAAAATTCATTAGATGGATGATGCCGAGTAGTAATGGGATACCGAGAAAGGCGTATATTCAAGGCGTGGAATAGCAATATCATATATGTATATATTAATACTAGTACAATATCTGACGATGAAGGATGTCTGCGTAGTATACACCGATAAAGCTCGACTACATCTTCACTTACTATTTCAAACCACACCTCTAATATTTAGGCTTGCAAATCTGTAACCCAAGCATATAATAACTCGATTATTACCATACATTATTCATGCAAGAAAACCAACGGGAATTGCAGCTCCCTCGATTCGCACACGCTTATAAGCTTCTCTGTTGTGTGCAGGATGTACGTGTACAGGACCTACATGTGCACATAAAACAGATGTAAAGAGTGGAAAAATCGAGGAAAAGGGAGAGACAGAGAGGAAGATAAAGAAAGGGAGAGAGATAGAGAGAAGGATGGGACGTATTATACGACACGGCCGTAATCGGAGTTAGTGCGACGATAAAACGAGGCTCCGCCGCGCGCGGCGCGCGACGTGGACAAGAGTAGGGCTGATAAGTTATCGGGCCGTCGTGCGAGTTGCCCGGCTCGTCGAAGGATCCAAGGGGGTTGGTGAGCGTGTGCGAGCGCCCGGCCTTTCGTCTGATGCCAGCCCAAGTAGGAGAAGCTGGGACGACGACGACGACGACGACGACGACGACGACGATCCTTCTCGAGGGCTTGATGGCTCAATATCTTGTCGGGCTCTTCGGTCTTTTGAGATTCCAATTTCAAATCCGAATTCTCTGCTTTAAAGAGAGAGAGAGAGAGAGAGAGAGAGAGAGAGAGAGAGAGAGAGAGAGAAGGAGCTACTGCCGCGCCTTTGTCACTTACCACCGAAACTCGTTCTCTTCCCTGACGACTTTCACGTACTCGCACTGAACTATATAGTGAGTAATTGGCGCGGATCTCAAGCTCCTATACTCATTTGGCTTTTATGGACATCCACGCGGTATGATTTTCTGTCTGCCAATCGTATATACATTCGCGCTATATATACAGGGGCGAAAATTCAGTTTTATAATCGTGGTAACAATATACGTTCGCGATCGGTTACGCGGAGATTAGCGCTTTTATACGCTGGCAGCCTCAGGTGCACAAACTCATCAGGTTATCGGATCGGATATATCCGTACGCGTATAGCCTAAAAACTAAGCCGCCCCAGCCGTCGATTTACCAAGCCGTCTATAGTCAGCTCCCGAACTCTGTATACATACATGGCCCACGTGTGTCTTCCCTGTTATATATATATATATAT
>UELV01144189.1:0-10129 GCA_900490015.1 Megastigmus stigmatizans | reverse complement strand
CAAGGTCTCTCTCTCTCTCTCTCTCTCGCTCTCTCTCTCTCTCTCTCTCTCTCTCTCTCTCTCTCTATCTCTCTCTCTCTCTCCCTCAAGCGCACAAGATCTTTTTTATTTTTCAAGCCTCCTCCTCCCGCGCGCCCTCCCGGCTCTTTCTCACCGTACATATATGCACGCGCGTGTACACTTCCCCTTCTGCATATCCCCTCTCTATCTCGCTCTCTCTCTCTCTTGTCCCTTTTTGGCGTCGAATTCGCGCTCAGAGGTTTCCATGCATATATAGGGCCGCCAAGCGTCAACGACGCAACTTGTTTTATTATATTTATCAGCTCAGCATAAATTCGTCGCGTAAATCAACCTATGAGTTGTGCCCATATATATTATACGTATATGCCTAAATAAAATTGGGAGTTTCGGAGTTATATAATATTTTTCAAGTGTGCTTGGAAAACAAGCTGCAATATATGGCTAATATCACACATGCGTGAGGCTAATGCACAACGAGGAATTTTTCTGGACACTGAGCATGTGTGATCCCGATGGAGGGCCTGCAATGCTGATGTCGGTGTAAAAGATAATAATTATGTGTATGGCCACTTACAAAATTTATCTAACGTCAAAAAAAAACATTAATTAAACTTATCGAATGAGTTCACAGAATACAATTAAAATAATAAAATGCATCTTGTGCATAGATAAGCACATGAATTCTAAAGATATTTCTGAAAATCGTGACTACCCATATATAGAAATTTTTTTTGGAACTACCGTACCGATAGGAGAAACCATTTAATGCTGCAGCATCTGATGCAGCTGGTTTTGATACTTTCAAAATTTAGATGGTACAAATTTTGCGCACCGTGCAATTTTCCAGACGGCATTTTTCTATTTCGGGCTAATTCTTTCCCTGCACCCCGTATACAATCGCCCGAAAAATTCCGGTACAATGAATATATGCACAAAAAAGAAGCGCAAATTACAAAAATACTCACGCGCGTATACGGCTGTTATGGTGCATTTGCCGGAGCTTACAGTAACAAAGGTCTCGAGCGCAATGCGCAGCTGCGAAAATAATTTTTTTCTGCACGACCCGCATCGTGTGGCGTGTTTTCCTCTCTTTTTTTTTTATTTCAGCTTTTGTTTTCCGATCCTCATTGTCTCGCGGTTCGTCATGCGGCTCAGTGTTATTGCGCGCGCTTTTTTTCAAACGTGCACATACTCTAAAAACCGTCTCTTTTTTTCGTCGAAGCCGTACGAAAAAGCCGCGGAAATCCTCTTCTTTCCTCGCGGAAAAGAGAATATATATATCGACAATCGCGGCCCAGAGGACAAAAAAAATATTATTCTTAACTGGTCGTTGGAAATAGTCGGGGAGAGTTGCAATGTAACATCCACCGCGGCTTATCGTCGTCGCTTTCACATAACGACGATAATAATGCACGCGGCGCACACATCCGTCGCGCGATTTAAGCGCTCTCTCTCTCTCTCTCTCTCTCTCTCTCTCTCTGTACGAAGTATTAAAAGTGACGGCGAAAAACAAGCGATATGCAAGCGCGCCTCGAGAGTATATATATCGACAAAAGCCTGCAGAAGACGAAGGAGAGACGGTGAGGCGCAACGTTTGTATTACAGAATATTTCGCGCATATAGGCTGATAAATTAAAGGGGCATATGCAAGCTCTTTGTGAAATAAAAACAGAGAAAATCCCGAGTCTCGCGGTGAGTGAATTATCGGCGTGTCTATCACGCGCGCATACACACATACACACACACAGGCGCACACAAGCGCGCGCGACAGCTTACAATGCGCGAGATCTGCAGCGACACAATGTAAATAGCCTGCTATTTTGGTCTGAGCGAGAGTTCGGCTAAAAAATTTCACGCATGACCCATACGACGCCTTATCGGGCTTCGCGGCGGCATCGCGTCTATCCTCTATCTCTCTCTCTCTCTCTCTCTCGCTCTCGCTCTTTTTCTCTTTTGCTAACTCTGACGCTCTCCGCGTACATGGCTTTTTATCGAAAAAGTTCGCGTTCATGTGTGTGTGTGTGTGTGCGTGTTGTGGAGTTTTACAGCGAACAAACTTTGCATTTCAATAGGAATATTCTTTTATACGCGCTCTGAAAGCTATACCTTATCGATTTTTTTTCCTGATTTTGACGGCTTTTTAAATTTCAAATTTCTGTTGTGACTAACAGTTCAAAGTGAAAATATTTTTTACTGCCCCATGAGTTTATTGCATAGAGGTGGATATTGTTTTTGGATTCTTGTTGATAGTTTCTATATAAGCTATAATAGCTTTCGATTTGTGAGTCACAAGCGTGGAATATCGACGCACTTATGAAAGAAAAAATCGGGTATTCAGTAATTGATTAGAAAAAAATTCATTAGCGCCTTAAATGCGTGGATAAATTTATAGATAAGATTTATTTATATATAAGTTGTAGAATATTATGTCGGAATAAAAGAAATAAATACTATATATGATTAATTATAAGTAAACAAATATTAACAATACCAATGACTGAAGAATAAACGAATAACTTTGCATTAACCATATATATAAGAAATCCATACCATAGGTGTATTATCTCGTTGATCCCGCAGCTACATGTTTTTTAAAAAATACTCAACTCTTTCATTTGCCGATACTTTGAGGGAACAGTATTCGTCTCACGAATCTTTTAAAGAACTCGCAGAAAATAAATCGCTAATTGCTTATCAGCTTTCTCAAGAGT
Source organism: Megastigmus stigmatizans (assembly GCA_900490015.1). Taxonomy (NCBI): domain Eukaryota; kingdom Metazoa; phylum Arthropoda; class Insecta; order Hymenoptera; family Megastigmidae; genus Megastigmus; species Megastigmus stigmatizans. Next base: position 7,397 of record UELV01144189.1, on the reverse strand, counting down.
TACGTCAAGACTTATCGAATGTTTCGCCTTTTATCATTATCACACCGTCGAGTATACGGCTAAGGAGAAAACGACCATGTCTTTGTTTTCATTCTAACGAATTTCTCCCGACTGCCTCAAATTGAATTCTTTCATCAATCGCACTTTTATTTCGCTGAAATATTAAATAATTGATTAAACGTAGAATTATCTGTTTACTTAAAGCGAGAAGCGCGTATCGTTGCATTAGCGATAAGACCGAAGAGCAATTATTTGCAGAATGGAGATAGATAAACAGTTTAAAAATAAAATTATGTCATTAAAACGTATTTGAAAAATTCAAGATTACCCGTGAAACGCAATTAAAATTTAGTTTCGTAATATCCCCACTAATTTTGGCAATCGTTCAAAAAAAAACATTTTCCCATTTACTAATATAATAAGTATTTTTGGCAGGCAATAAATGTCAAACCATTAAAAAATCAATTTTGCTATAACTACACTAATAATATTCATAATATAAGTAGATTCAGCAAAAGAAAACATGTACTTCCCAAGTAAATCATGGTGTATTCGTCCCAGGCGTAGGGCGATGCGCATCATTTATTAAGCCAAGCTTTCGACAAATCAGCCCATCAGGCGCAGAAAATTTATCACCGGACAAAGAAACTCACTACCGGGAGGACTGGGAGGAGTAAGAGAGAATCGGCCGCCATCGCGGCAAACTCCACGAAAACGTGCACAAACCCTCTACGTGTATATATATATATATATATATATATGCATGCACGCGTGCAACAGAACAACACACAGCCAGTAGCAGAGCGGCACTGCCGCAGAGGGCTGAAAAGAAAAATGGTTTCGCGCACGACTCTCGGGCGCTGATTCCCACGTCTCCGCAAGCCGGGAGACCTTTTTGCTCCTCTTTCTCTCCCTTTGACCGTCTGCATTTGTGGCCCTCGAGTCCTAAAATAAGAACGCATTCGGCGGCGCTGTTTACCTTTACCCGCGCGCCTTCCGATAAAGAACATGGAACACGTTTTTAAGCCTGCTTCATGTCCGATTTCAAGAAAAATACCATTTTAATCGTGTTCTACTGTTATTGTTAACTTTTTGACTACATAAAATATTGTATCCCCTTCAATAATTTGGTTAAAAAGGTATTTGGAAAATTATAATTTTAGGTATAAAGGATATGATTTTATACCAAAATAGCTGTGGTCGCATATTAAATCTGTTTAATTCCTACCTATACATGTAGGTTTGTATACGATATTACTGTTTCATTCTTCGCACCTGCATATTGTTTTAGTCACTAAATCAACACGCTCGAACAATGTATATAACAACGCACTCCAGCACGCATAAACGCAACGTATTTTCTCACTTCGTTACTATTTCCAAGATATTTTTATAATATATACCTCGCCGCGAGAAGGAAGAGAAAAAGAAAAAGGTGGCAGGGCAGGTCTTGGCATCAGAGTATAGCGAAGCCACCGAGAGCCACGCTACCAAAGCCAGGCAGCGGCAGCGGCAGCAGCGGACTGGTAAGAAGATACATATTGGATTATGTTGCATAATTTTATTGACCGGCGCAAAGCATTTGAAATACGAGAAGCGGCCAAGTTCCTCAACCCAGCAGCAGTAGCAGCAGCAGCTCTCGGGCTCCGTGTTCTCGCTGCTGCTACTATACGGCTCTATACACCATGCACATAGAACGTCGATGATTAATACACGGAGCGGATTCGAATTCGTTATAAATCACCTGTATATGTATTCACGCGTCTAAGTTCTGCGTGATTTTATATACGTGCAGTCCAACGACGAGATTCACCTAACGGATGGTAATCTAATGCCGCGGCCTATACACGCAAGCGCGGGTCAAACGAGCTATTTCGTAATTATATATATAATATATACGGGTAAAAGTTAAGCTATAAATATAATAGTTTTTAAATCGATCTCGGGCTTTAATAGCGCTCAATCTAAATATAAACTCTTCCACTGATGAATATTCATGAAAGCCGGGATGGGCAGAGAGAAAAAGAGATACGCTATCTAAGCGAGAAAGACTGCACAAATCATAAATATATTTTTTGGAATGGGGGAGGGGGGGGGGAGAGGCACACACAGCTTAAATAACATCGGGACCCGCGAGACTTCGAATTAAGCATATATATTTTGTAAGAGAGAAGCGGTTCGAGCGCGCTGTAAAAAAGCTGTTTTGATCGTTTCGGGTTTCTAGGACGCTATAGGCATGAATGAGACCGTTCTTTTCGGGATCTTTCGTATATATACCGCTCTCACTCTGAGGTACTTGTATATGTACGTATATACATACATGTGTGTGAGTGCGTGTGTACGAGGCAAGCCAGATGTTGAACGTGGCCGCCGAATGGTGCGAATTTACTCACCACTGTTTCTGAGGATTAAAAAGTTCGCCGTGGGTCCATTGAATAAATACATATAAGCTTATTCGACTGGTGAAACTGTATATTTTATTAGTATTATTCAATGAAGATTTGGTGCTCTTTCGGGATATGCCAGATGTGCAGTCTTGCCATGATTTGTTTGTATAGTTGAATGAGCGAAAATTTTATGTATTTTTGTGGAATATAAAGTTCGTTGGTTTTTAAATATTTTTTACATTAAATGTTCTTGAACCAAGTACCGATTTCATAAAATTTATATATATAGTTACTAGAGAGAAAATTTAATAAGTATTAAGATATAATGTTTATCTCCACAAAACTTTTGTAACCACTACACTGACCCTTGTAAATTATTATATTTATGTACTTATGCTTAAATTGATAATTGTTAAACATAGATTAATTATACTTACTACTCGCAATCCATTTGCACAAGTCTCTGATTACTAAATTTATTTTAAATGTGCCGAGCAACTTTTCAATTGCTGGGTTGACACAGTTGGATCAATACAAACTTTCTCCGATTACCCATTTTCGTAATGAAAATAATTAATAAAGTTCTTTAGAAGTAAAAATATACTCAATATAATTTTATGGAATTAATTTGCAGAAATTATTTGAGAAACAGACCAATTTATATTTTTAAGGTTGTTAATATATACTATCATTTAATTATTTATTTGATAAAAAACAAATCAGGATTGTTTTATATATTTACGCTTATAACTCGAGCAGTTCGGTCTTACTTAATTAATTTTGAATTGTGTTTATTCGTGCATAGTTTATAATGCTTATATATTTAAATCAAAGTTATTTATTCATTCGGAAATTCAAACGAATATTTAAATATAACTCGTATGTTTTTCTATAAATAAAAAAAAGCTCATATAAATTTCGAAAAATATTTCATTATAATAATTTCATACGCTAAAGTAACTAACTACAGTTTAAATTATTTCATATTTTATCAACTAAATATTTATCAATCCATGTGCTCGCGTAAAAAAGTAAACGTATTCGTTATATTAACTTCGAGCAAATAAAAAAAAGGCTATAAACTTCATCCATAAACCAAACATTTTCATCAACGTTTGCCGAATGTACTTATATAATAGAAAAGTTCGCTCCGCCCTCAAAACCAAACCTCAAAGCTCACGCATCTCCAGCAACCATCAGTAAAAATGAAAAAAAAAAGTCAAAAGCTATAGAGAAGCAGAAAGAGTGAGAGAGAGTGAGAGAGAGAAAGAGAGAAAGAGAAAAGAAAAACCCTTAACAAAACTCGGACCTCAATCGCCATAAGAGCTCCGGTTTCTCTCTATCTCTCTCGCTCCCGCTTTCCGCATTGCGTTTCGTAGCCCAGAACATACAACCATATACAGTAATACGGAACGTGTATAAGAGCGTTGGTACAGTGGCGCGGGTTTCTCTGTTCCGTGCAATGCAAGGGCTGCGCCCACAGCAGCAGCAGCAGCAGCAGACAAAGACCGAGAGAACGCCTGGGAGAGCAGCACCGCGCGGCAGCAGCAGCAGCAGCAGCGCCAATGGTAGGGGGTGGGATGGGGTGGAGAAACAGAGACGGAAAGAGAGCGAGCGAGCGAGTGAGTGAGCGAGAGGGAGGGGAAGAGAAAGAGAGAGAGAGAGAGAGAGAGCGAGAGAGAGGGAGAAATTCTGAAGGTTGGGGGCACCGGGTTGACCGTGGGGTGGGTGTGGAAATCGAGGGTGACTCTCACACAGGGCCAGCACTGCCAGTGGGCGTGCACAACTTTCCATTTCATCCCCGCGCCTGCGCCGAGCTTCAGTCGAGAGCCGGGCCACTTTTCCCTCCCTCCCTCGGTCTTCCGTCCTCACCCCTCGCACCGCTGCACGCCGCCATATATATATGTATAGGTATAGTATACGCTTCGCGTGCTCCGGCCAAGCCATGTGTACCAACACATAGACGTGGCGCACACCGACGTAGAGAAACCCCCCATGGTCTTTTCCTCTATTTGTCAGCTCCCCTGCACACACATACTGCATGGGGTGCAAAAGGGGTGGGAGCGCGTCTAACACACATACGTGTACCACACAGTCGAGCACGCATGGGGTTTGCATGAATATATATATATATATATATATATATACTTACACACACGCACACATGGAAGACCAGCCTCTCTCTATCTCCGTCTCTATATTGTCCGACCCTCCTACGAGTTAACTCTATATATATATGTGTGTGTGTGTGTCGATCTCTCTCCCTCTCGCTCTCTTTTGCGAGCTTGCTATCTTTTGCGCAAACTTTTGGCCTGTATGCTTAATCTACATACATTTTTGAGGAACGAACACGCGTGCACACCCCATGCTGCTTTTTTTTCCTTGTTTAATATTAATTGCGTTTCGCGCGTACGGGGCCTTTGGTGGGTATACAGTTGATGCAGGTTTTGACTGCTTAAAATATGCAAAACACTCGCGGGGAAAGTAGATTTTCCTGTTTTCGGGGGGGAAAGGCTTTAGTTTTTCATATGAGTTTGTGGCTCTGTCGCGCCAAATGTGCATTATCCATGCGTTGTGCACACTCGCACGTTCGCGGGATTTCGTGCGCCCGCATATCGTTTAATCCGCGAGGATTTGCGCGCCCAAATATACGAGTTAGCATTATTTCACCATTTTCCCAGTTCGCGAGAACAATATGAAAATTCTAGTTTTGAGTGCCTTTTGATTATTGCGTACGTACTTTCCGATTGGAAAATATTTTTAGAATCCTCAAGTTTTGATATTGTCGAAAAACTGAATTATTTGATTATAAAGGTAATCCATGAGTATTAAGGTTCGATCATTAATGCGTTGAATATTATATAGCTTCCTGCCGATTTCGTAACCCCGAGCTATTCGCGAAATGAAACAAGAAGCTCTCGCAGCCCCTACACACTGTATACACACCACCCATATAGATATAGTCGCGAGTATATACGCATGCGAAATGACGTGATGTAGGGCGAAGGGTATTAAAGCCGACGATGCAATTCACAACCCTATATATATAGGTCCAGACACATACACAGACGCAGAGAGAGAGAGAGAGAGAGAGAGACGCGTGTGTAATGCGCAAACCGGTGTTGGAGAGCCGCGCCATCGTTCTATCCGGATAGCAGCTCGTGCGGCGCGCGTGTGTGCATTTTATGGATCGAAAATTACAGGGCCGCGTGTGTCACACTCTATGTAGTCGATGAACGAGAGAGCCCAGAAAGCTCTCTGACACACCCCGACACGATATACTTTTCCGTTCGCAATTTTCAGCCCCGAAATTCAAGTCCGCGTGCGCGTCCCACCGGGGATATATACATTATACATTATACATACTACGGATGTGCGCACACATGCTCGCAAACTTTGTATATGCGGCTGTACATGTATGCATTGGCTTTTAAGCTTCGATGATTGGATGGAATGACGATTGTGCGGCGCAGAGAGCGAGAAACGTTTTAAAATATGCTGCTTGCAAATTATTAACGCGATCTTAATATTGTTAACGGTTTTAAGTTTAACTCGGGTATAATATTTTATGCTGCGAGTGTATGCACGTGGATGATCGAGAAAATAGGCCCGAAATTCAAGTTTCGACGTTCATCTCGATGAATTATTTAACATAATCGAGCAGTTTGTATGCGTGTGCCGGCCCATTTTAACGATCTCTCTCGCTTAATATTGTGCGTGCCGAAATTTGCGAGAACGTCGATCTAAAAAATGCCGAGTGTTTTTATTAAATCGCTTATTATCAAGGGATCGAGTGTTTAAGCAGCTTTTTTTGCATATCGTAAATTAGAGATAACGAATTGTTTGTTAAGACTAGCGCGCGCTGAAGATAAAAGCAGAAGAGACTTGAACAATTTTTGAGATAGAGATGATTGTTTATTTTGAATCACGACGCGCTTGGATGCTTTTATCGGGAGAAAAGTAAAAAAAAAATATAATATTAACGGTTGTGTTTGTTCTCGTCGCTATATCGGTTCGTGAATATTTTTAGTTTTGGTAAAAGCTGCTGCTATTATTAACCTATGCAAATTCACATATTTCTGGAATTTTAAAAAGCAAAATGACAAAACTTTACTTTTTAATAGCCAATACACAATTCTCATAAAATATCAGAACTAGATGAATTTTATTCATGAATTAATTCTAGTATAAAGACAAATCCGTTTTAATAGCTGCATGATTTTCGTTTGTGCATATCGCATATCATAATGCATTTCTCAATTTGTTCGACAATCAATGCAGAAATTGTTTCCCGCCAAGATATGCTATTAGCTCGAAAATCGAATTATACAGATGCAAAATAACCAGTGGAAAAATCTGCAAGGCCGATCTTACACACTCGCAGTATTTCTCAGGAAAAATGCATAATGTGCATTCTCTCTATCAACTATACGCATACATTGACATGAAAGTACAATGAACGCGGATCGACTGGGCAATAAAACTTGTAAACTTATGCAGGGATCGCTTTACTGTCAATTAGTCAAATGAGATATTATTGAAACCAAAAAAAATGTAAGTAAATTTAATGCAACTTTTCAAATGAATCAGAAAGATAAAACTCGGTAATGTATGGAAACAAAAAAGAATCAAAATTTAATCAGAAAGTGCAAATTGTTAGATATACAATATGCATCGTCTTATATAGAATTACTAATTTCTAAAAATAATATTAGGTGTACAACTTTGCTTCCGCCGTTTTTCGATAGATGGCTGCAGCGGTAAGTGCCGGTTGAAATAGGCAGATCAAAAATTTCGTACAGTAAGCTTGGACATCTGTCAACATAACGATAGAAGCACATAAGTGAATTTGTGTTTGCATCAAAAGTGTATTCTCGATCGAAGATGTCAGTTTTCGAGCCAAATTCTCGTCATTTGCGGGAAGTGTTGATTTTCTGCTTTCATTTGAAGAAAACTGCGGCTGAGGCTCATCGAATGCTCTCAAGTGCTTACGGTGACGCTGCTCTTAGT